>LLKO01000039.1:33374-210829 GCA_001513895.1 Graphilbum fragrans | reverse complement strand
CCCCTACCTCTCCTAGGCATATGCCATTTGCCGCGCTGCTAACCCTCTACAATCCCCCAGTCCGAGCTTGATTGTCGGCAATTTTCTGCGTCACGACCCAGACCACTAGCCGGCTTCCAGACATCCTGGTGCTCGTTATCGCCTCTTTTCCTTTGTGCTCTCCGTATATTTCTCATTCTCTTTTTCCCCTCTCGCATTTTTCAACACCCCTCTCGTCTCACTAGAGAATCTGTCGACATTCTCATCCCTCCCTCCTCCCTCATTCTCCCTCACTTTTAGACACTTGTGCCAGATCACACCAGGGGCAATCTCGGACAACCAAGTTCCCCCCCTCATCAGTAAATATCTCCGTATTTGCATATTTCCTGTTTTGGATTTGTCTTTTTTTCTAAGATCACCTGTCATGGCTATCTCGTCTGCCAGGACTTGGTATGACAAAACGACAAAAAAAAGTTTGCTTTACTGGCGGACGGCGTTGGCTCTGACAATACTATTATTTTTGGAATACAACGTCCATGGAGGAGGACTTTTTTGGGATATAACCATTTGCCTGCGATGTCGTCTTGTTTAACCGAACCTCGTATCATCCATTCTGCACACCCTTCCATTCTCTTGTGCTTCTATCGTCTTCATAGCTCTGCCTAGTTTTCCGTGACTATGCTGTTGCTGTGGGACTCGTCCTCTTCCGTGGGTTTCCCGGCTGTCTCTGCTTCCGCTGTCTCCATGGCTGCCACGGCGCTGTTTTCGGCTTCTGCTGGGCCCTGAATCTCCATCCCGTCATCTGCATCCGTCTCGATGGACTGTCTCACTTCCAGATCCCCGATCTCCATGATGCTGTATTGCAAGTTGATGTGCGCTATCAGTGCGCCTCCGTCACGGCAAACTTTGGCCAGTTTCGCTGCCACAACAGCCCACTGGCGCGTGCGGTCTTCACGTCCTCCCGAATACCAGTCAACACCTTCGTTGAACGCTGTGACGGCCAGAAATTGCAGCTCATCCTCTGGCCAGTCAGTAGCACCTGGCTAGTAGTGGATTTCTGATTAGCATACCGTTGACTATTTGGCTTGCCCATAGACACACTTACTTCGATTGTCCTGGCAATTCGACACACTTCTTCCAGAATCTGGAAGGCGGCGTCGTTGTCACCGTAAATGGAGCTTTGGAACAAGCACCGGTAATATCTGATGACAGTAGCACTGCCGTACTCGCCGGTTTCTTGCAGTTTTTGAATGATTTTGCGAAGGGCCGAAAGATAGTCTGCAGAAGATTCCGTCAGTATATTTGTCCTCGTTGGTTGCGCTCCAAGTAGCCACAACCATGCCGGAATATAACAGGAAGAAAATAAATAAAGGCGAAACACCTACTCGCATTTGGCACCCGGGACTGAGACTGAAGCAGACAGTTGCCCATCACCCGAAATGCGTCTGCATTTTTGCACACCGCTGCCTTGTCGCATATAATCTCAAGCTCATCCCAGTCTCCCAGCATGATGGCACCCTCAAAATCAAATGTCGTCAAAGCCGAGTACTTATTCAGCGTAAGCGCTAACTCGGTCTCATTCTCAACTCGTGTACACTCAACCTGGAAGGCTCGAATATGCTCCCGCATGATACGGTAGTCTGCATTCCATGTGTTGGTGCCACCCTGGGACAAGGATTCTCTTGCCACGGCCGCCAGAGCTGAGGCGGCAATGAAGTGGCAATTTAAAACCCGCATCGGAACATGGGTGCCATATAGATGATGGATGTGGGAACTTGGCATCAGCTTGAAAAGCTTGACGCTTGCTGAGACAAGGCGTGAAATGGTTCGGAGCGGCCAGGTCCCCGCATACTTGAGCCCGATTTGGTAGGCAGCCGTGCTAAGCCAGGCAATTTCATCTGAAGCTATACCATTTCCTCCTTCAGGCACGGTATTATTGCTCGCTTCTATGGTTTTTCTCGCTATAATATCAATCCAGGTCAGTACGATGAAAATAGATTGCATGATGTGTTAAAACATGGGCAAAGAACAGTCTCACTCACCTCCCTCGAACAAGTCTACTAGGTCGCCAGCGATCTCACTCTGATCCAGCTGTGACTCTTTGGAAATCTCACTGAGGGCATAAAATAACTCTGAAATAACTATACGGAAACAGTCAAGCCCTCGCTGAAAGAAAGAATTGCTCTGGTGCAGTGTTTCGGCATATCGAAGAACCACTTGTGCCACGTACCGGGGAGAAGCGACACTGAAAGAATGCGCCAAGCAGGCATAAAGAAGCTTTTTGGCCTGGTTTGATACGCCGATGGCCTTCAGTGACTCTTTCGTCACGTCGAGGTCGCCAATGAGGATGGACAGTCTAAATAGCAGATACTGGGTATGGGGATCCTCACGGTTCAACGTGGGCATCGAATCGTAGGTGGATCTAGCGGTTTCGAGATCGCTAATCTCGATGCAACATAAGAGCATTCTCCTAGTACTGTGGTTAGATAGGGACAACCAGTTTGGGGGAGGGTTCTGAATATGGTAACCTTTCCAGTATACCCCTGTGGGCACTGTCGGTTTCAAAACAGTGGCATAGTGCCAGACGACACTATCGTATGGACATGGCAAACTGTTTTGCTTCATAGGCCTCTTCAATACGTTTCCAGAGTAGCTTGGTGGATGGCATCGTCAGCTTTATGATTTGTAAGGTTATCAGCTCAGTCTCCATGTTCAACGTACCGTTTGAGCGGCTGCTATGGTATCTGCGGTGAATTGGATGCGGAGTTTTTCAAGCACACTCCCGGTCATTTCGATGATGGCTGAGTCCTCTCTTTGATTGACGAGCAACCAGATGCGGGTGAGAACAAGTTTCTCGATTCGCTCCATAGACTCGCTGTGACGCAGAGCGAGCAAAAACTCGTCTAGAACTTTGCAGCCGAGGCTCGGACTTTTGTTGTGAAGGGTGCGAATGTGATGGTGCAGAAGCGAAAACTCTGTGTCTGTGTTGTTGAAGTCTCTAATCATGGTTTGAAGCACCAAAGCGTAGCCGGAGGCATCGAATGCTTCTCCAGTGGATGCTGCAAACAGCTCCAATTTTAGGAGCTTGATACGGCAGTCGCTTTCTCCGGTCTCCTCTTCTAGGGCAAGAATTAATTTTCTCGCAATCTGGTAGTCTTCCGACGTAGAAAGACCAAGAGCAGCGAGGGCCGAGAGGTAAAAGATGGAGTGCTTGAGATTCTTGAAGCTTTCATTCGTGTTTCCGTTGCCGTCTTTGTCATCTATGATCTCTTTTGCCCGGCGAACCCAAGTGGCTGTGGCAGGGATGTCCTTCTTGGCGTAGCACGCATGGGCAATGTTGAGCAGAGTGGCGGCAAATTCCAAGGCTATCACATAGTCGAAAGACTGCCGAATTTCCTTGGACGCCTCTTCTTCAAACAGGCTGTCGATAACAGAGATTGGACGGTCCAAGCACAGCTACCAGAAAATACTAGTCAATGGAAGGAACCGAAAAAAGATACACCAAAGAGAAAACCATACCGTCGTGATTTTCATTAGTAGGAGGCGGGCCTTGAAGTTCCTGAGGTCGTGTTTCCAGTCCGGCCTATCCCTGGTGATGTTCTTCTGCCTCGACTCGTCCTCGGCGATGCTCCTTTCAATGAAATCGTGGTACTCGACAGCCTTGGCAATGACCATTTGTTGGACCTCGACGTCCTTGGTATCTAATCTAGGTAAGTATGAATGTTTGGAGCAGGCCTTTATGGCTAACCCACCCTCAAAGCCTTGCCCGATTTTGGTGGCGTGGTCCAGCATTCGCATGGCATCAGATAGAGTCCGCCTATCCATGAGTTTGTATGCCCACATTTCGCCGCTGTCCATGGAAAAGAAGAGGTAGGTGCGGACGTATTGGAGCAGACGCAACAGAGCAGGGTTGGACTCGGTGTACCGGGCATCACGGCGCAAGGCGATGACCGTATTCAGCAGGGGAATGCATTCCCTGGGCGGATAGCCGCAGAACCGCTTATTGACGATGTATGTCCGCAGCTCCTGCGCCAGGGAGACGGAGGCCGCCTCACTTGCCTTGGCCTCGTTGATCCGGGCCTCGAGATGTTGTAATTGCATGGCGTGGAGATAGCAGAGAGCGACTCTGAGCACGACGAGAAATGGAAGATGAATTTCAAACGGACAAGAGAATCCTATTGGGAGAGAAAAACTAGCTATATATGGGAGAGAATGAACGCTGTCTGTTGCTATTCAATGGAAAGAGCAGAATAGGTCCTTCCGCATGACACTATTCGCTTATGTGTGTGCATGCGTGCGTGTGGAAGAGAAGTCCGATCGTACCTTCCCCGGGGAGTTATAGGCCAAAGACACCACGCAACAAATCATACTACATCGACGAATAGTGCCCTAAGGTAATACGCACATTGGCACATGGACCACAGCACACAACAGCGCACGAGAAATCGGTGTATTGTGCCCGTGGCCTTTGATTCCTGACGTGTCGTTGGCCGTGCTGGCTCGTAATTCTAGTCGTAAGGGCAAAGAGAGCTACCAAGCAAGCGTACATGGGAAAAGAGAGACAGGCGGCAAAAAAAGAATAAAAGAAAACAAGGAAAACACACACAAAATCACAAACACAAAAACCCAAACCGGAGGAACACCATGGCCTCTACCGATCCTGATTCTGGGCGCCGCCTCCTGCGGCGCCATCGCCATCGCCATCGCCACCGCCCAGCATCTAGTTGCGCGTGTCCATGGAATCAGCGGCGTCGGCGTCGGCAGCGGCGGTCGGTTCCGATTTGGCACGAGCCGCAGCGAGGCGCTCGGCCTTCCACTGCTCGATCTGGGCCTTCAGCTCGACGGCCGGGACGACGTCGTCGACGGTCATGGGCTGGCGGGTGAAGGGGTCCTTGGGGTCGGACAGCAGGTGCTGGGTGATGGTGGAGCGGTCGACAATGTGGCGGGAGGGCAGGACGACGGGGTCCTTCATGAGGTCGCCCATGATGGGGTCTTCGAACTCGGCGGGGATCTCGCCGAGGTCGAGCTCGGCCTGGTCGACGAGCTCCTTGGCCCGGGCGAAGCGGGCCTTGAGGGCGACCCAGGCCTTGAGCTTGGCGGGATCCATGAGGGCCCTGGACTCGAGGATGCGGGTGGCGCTGTCAAAGATCTCGGGCTTGTAGGAGCGGCCGTCGTTGGCGACGGCATCGACGAAGCTGGGCTTGGCGCCGAGGTTGAGGTAGAGCTCGACGATCTGGGGCAGCAGCACCTTGGGGTTGAAGTAGTACTTCTCGGCGTTCTCGACGCGCAGGTTGCGCGAGGTCGGCCCGGCGAGGGTGACGAGGTTGAAGTCGAGCATGCCGGCCAGGCGCGCGACAATCTCGGGCATCGTGAAGGCGTCGGCGAGGGCCTCGGTGAAGAGCTTCATCATGGAGACGGTCTCGTTGGCCAGCTGCATGTAGCTCTGGGCCTGGCCCTCGGCCTGCTGCAGCTCCGTTTCCTTTTGCTGGCGCACTTCGGGCGCCAGGTCGGGGTTGTCGTGGAGGTAGCGCTGCAGGTCGTGGATCTTGGGGAAGCGCGAGAGAGCCTCGTCGAGGACGTAGGTGGCGTCGTTGAGGAGGAGGTTGACGAAGCGGACGAAGAAGGCGCGGTTGGATCTGGGGGTTAGCAGGAAGACGTGAAGGACGGATCCAAGCAAAGCAAGCCGGGACAGACAGCACCGCAGCACCGCAGCACCATCCTATCCCGCAGGGGCAAAGACCTACTGGCTCTGCTCCGTCAGCTGGCGACGGTACACGTCGTTGGGCCACACGGCCTTGATGACCTGGAAGATCTCGTAGCGGATGTTGAACTTGTCGTAGAACTGGGTGTGGGCGCCGGTGGACTCGCACTCAATGTAGAACTTCATCAGCGCGTGCAGCAGGTAGCGGTTCGAGAACTTGCTGTTGGTCAGCGTGTCGCCCAGCACGCCGCCCGCCAAGTGGTACATGCGCCAGGTGCCGGCAAACAGCAGCGACACCAGCGACGACTTGAGGTAGGGGTTGCGGATGTAGTCGGAGGACTCGAGAAAGGTGACGCACAGCGCCACCATTTCGTCGCCGACCGCCGACGGCAGGATGCGCGGCACGTTGCGGAAGAGGAACTTGAAGTGGTCGAGCACGTTTTGCAGCGCGTATTCCGGCAGACAGCTGAACGCCTCGGGCTCGTCGGCCGGCAGCGGCAGCTGCAGCTCCTTGTCGGGCGTGTAGTCGGAGCGGCTGGCCACGCGCAGCAGCCACACGGAGACGTAGCGCATGAACATGAGCGAGCGCTGCTGCATCTTCTCGTCCGCTAGCACGGCCTCGACGGCGTACTTGTACGACACGTAGCGGTCGACGGCGGCCGTGTAGGTCTTGAGGTTCTGGTCGATGCGGGCCAGCAGCACGGGGTTCACGGCGGCGGATCCCGGAGCGGCCGCGCGTGCTCCGGCTCCCTGGCCGCCGGCCGCCGCCACCAGCTTCTGCCGCTCCTCCTGCATCATGTTGATCTGGCTCTCGAGGTGCTTGATCTCGCGGTCCATGTCCTTGTAGCGCATGTGCACGGCGCCCGTGCCGTAGTGGTGCGAGGCCATGTTGAGGAAGAAGAGTTCGCTGATGAACTTGGACTCGCCGGGCGCCGCGGCCGCGTAAAACGCATCGGCTTGCGCCTGGTCGGCGTTCAGCTTCGTTTCGTCCTTGATGGCCACGCGCGGCTGCCGCTGCAGATACTCGACCTCGATGCGCTCCATGCGGCCGAAATTCGCCTCCATGAACGGCTCGCACATGCGGTCCAGCACCGCCGCCACGTTCATCATGAACCCGTCGCTGGCCACCTCTTTAGGGTTGACCTGCAGCGCCCGCCGCTTGTGGTTGGTGTTCATCGTGTAGGCAAACCAGTCCAGCAGCTTGTTGCGCGGCCCGTCGCCGGCACGCGCAAACGCCATGGCGATGGTGTGCAGATTCGACTGGTGCGTGCCCAACGTCAGCTGCAGCGCGTTGAACACCACTTCTTTGCGCTGTATCTCCACCTTGTGGTGCCCGCCAAAGTACACCTTGGCCACTTCGTGCTGCAGCGGCGACAGCCGGAAAAAGGGGCCCAGCAGCGTGAACCGCTCGATCTTGGCCGCCGACTGCGCCATCTGGAACGACGGGTGCTTCGCCAGCGCCACCACCAGCGGCTTGAACTTGCTGTACGTCACCAGCGCCTCAATGTACGGCAGGTACTCGTCGTTCATGCTCATCGTCGACAGCTTCGTGCTGATCTCCAGCATCGCCTGCGTGAAGATGCCCTCGATCTGCCCGTCCTCATCCTCCTCGCCAAACCGCGAGATCGCGTCCGTGATGAACTCAATGTCCAGGCTCAGCCCGTCTTCCGGCCGGATGCCTCGCAGCAAATACGGCACAATCGTGTCGTGCTCGGGGTTCGGGTCACGGCTGTCGGTTAGCACGGAAGAATATGGATCGCAGGCATTCCCAGACGCCCCGGATTTCTCAGAATCCTCAAATACACGCACCCAAAGTACGCCGGCATCGTCAACGCAAAGACGATGTGGCTCATGCACAGCCGCTTCAGCTCCTGCAGCACCGCCACCCGCTGCGGCACCGTCACCCGTGCCTTGAGCAGCCGGTTCACGTTCTTGTACGCCGGCAGCAGGTAGTCCAGCAGCGGCTTCTGCTCGTTTTGCTGCATCGCCGCCTCGTGCAGCGCCCCGTCAATGTCGTCAAACGTGAACTTGGCCGTCTTCGTCTCGCCCTCCTTCTCGTCTGTCCGCTGCAGTATGTCCTCCCGCATATCCGGCAGGAACGTCAGCGCATGGTTGTGCCTGTCCCGCGTGTGCTCGGGGTTCAGTGTCACCCGCAGCGCCGCCGAAATCGTCTGGTCCGTCCAATCCTCGAGGGAGATCGTCGTGGGAGATGGAGCCGCTTCGGTGCCCGCTCGCCGCGCTGCTGGCGGGAGCGTCGTCAGCCGTCCTCCCGGGCTTGCTGCAGCAGGATCAATGTCGGCATGCCGTCTCTTTCGGGGGCTCGGAGGGAGAGGGGGGGGGGAGAAGGGCGGCGACGCAACAGCAACAGCGACAGCAGCCGGAGGTACCTTACTCGAAGTCGCCGCACCGCTGCCGCCCTGGCTAGAAAGAGAGGGGTGGTTACCTTGTGCTGGAGCACTGGAGGCTAGTCCTGGTGTCGACTTGCTGCTCGCAGATACGCTTGGTGCTGTCGATGATGCGGATGCAGCTGGTGCTGTGGTGGGTGTAGATGTGGATGTGGCTGTTGCTGATGCTGATGCTGTTGCTGTAGCTGTTGCTGTTGGTTTGGGTGCCGGGGACCCAGCTGATGGTGATGAAGGCGCCGACAAAGATGCTGCTCCCGAGCTGCTGGCCGTGCTTGATGTGGATGCGCCCAGTTTCGCCAGACGCCGTGCTCGCATCTAATGTAGACATTCGTCAGCTCCGTCCTCTTAAGCCCCCTCCCCCCTCATATCAACATACCTGCTCTGCACTCGGCAGTGTCGGCTCCTGATTCTCGTTCGGATCCATGGCGGAAAGGTGCAACTATGCAAAAAAGCCGGTGGTCTAAGATGGCGATAGCACGAGGTGCACAAAGTCCTTGGGCCTCAGAGCCAAAATAAACAGATAGATTGAGTAGGGAAGGCGATGAAAAAAAGAGGCACGCTCTTCACGCCTCAGACGTCGCTGCGTAAACCTGTCAAATGGAATGCCACAGGACAAAAAGACGAGGGCATCCCTGCGTCAGAGAAAGGTACAAATCGTGGCGAGAGTAGGTGGGCGAGGTTGAGGCGAAGATAGAAGCAATCTCACACACACAGCATTCACACATACAGCTGAGTGCCCAGAGTGTGTATCTTAGGTCTTTCTTGGGGGTTGGGCTGCAGCCGATCGGGGGTGCTCTCAGCCCTCTGATAGGCCCTGTTGCCTGGCCTGGAGCTGGCCTCTCTCTGTTCCCCTAGCCCCACGTTTTAGCGCCACAGTGAACTTGTGCCCGTAATCGTTGCGGCAAAAAGTGACCGTTTCTTTTTTAGCGGCCCTGTCGCCCCTCTGACGGTGAGCTGCTGCACCCTCCAACAGCGCTCCAAGAGACGTGAGAGAAGCCCGCGGAAACATCCACCCCACCCAAAACGCCCTGGTGCAGTGCTCGCATTGGCTGTTTCTCGCCCCGGCGAAGGCTTCCGCCATTACAAATCCACCCACTACTGTTCCATAACCCCAACTGCGTCGAGATGCCAGCTCCAGGCAATATGTGCAGCGTGGATCTTATTTTGAAGCCTGGTTTGAAAAGGCTGCTTGCATTTTATTGTCATAATTTCCTCCTATTCGCTGCATATTGCTGCATATCCCCTTGCTCGCATCTCTCAGCCCCAAAGAGGACCTATTTCCCACAACGTAAAGTGAACGTCCATGTCGCAAACGCATAGAATATACTCCGGCATACAAACAAAATACACACCCATGCATGCTGTCGCCTTGACCCGTTGATTCCGTGTTGCCATGCTTTGAAATGTAGATAAGTGTCTCGTCATCAATCTCGCCTGCACGCCCTTTTTCTCCTTGCTTCTCGTGGCAGTGGCACAATCTCGTCATAATCGCGGGGGGTTGCTGCGGTCGCCAGCGCGCCGCGTTGGCTGCGCTGGAAACCCTCCAGAGTGGACACCTGAGCTACCCCCAGAGCTGGTTGTTGAGCCTCGTGCAGCCGCCGTTGACGATGCGCCAGTCGAATGGCTTGGTCCTGCAGCGGCTTCGCTGCCGTTCCGCACAGTTCCGCCGACTCCTCCCAGCCCAACATCGCGCTTTGTCACCTGCCGTACCACGTCAATCAGCCACCGCACGTACATGCTGATGTGGCCCATGTTGTTGCGTAGATCAATGAGCTGGTCTTTGAGTGAGCCAATCTCGTTGACGAGCAACTGCTCGCGCCGCGTGCTCACTTCGCCCAGATGTCTCTCCAGGTTCTCGACCTTGGCGTCAAAGGTGTTGATGTAGCCCATGATGTGTTGCAATCTCTCGTCGTGGGCTAAGTCGTCGTCGTCTGCGCCTGGTAGCGGCATGCTCGCGGCGGACGCTAGTGCATCATACCCATCCCAGCCTTGCGTGGCCGCTGCATCGGCTGGGTGCCCATAGCCAAAAGGCGGTGGCTGGAACGGCCCAGCAGCCGGGGCTACCTGCGCTGGCGGGTTGCCACCGAAGCCGGGGCCTAGTCGGGGCTGCGACGATTGCTTTGATCGTCTCGACGGCATATCACGCTCGAGCTTGCGCACGCGGTCTTGCGAGCTGTGGAACAAGTTTTCGAGCCGCTCCACGTCGGCTCTATGCGAGTCCGCCATGCGCGTAATCATGCCATAGAGACATGTGCTCTCGTGGCTGCCAAACTCCTTCTGCTTCGCCCCGTATGGGCAGCCGTTTGGCCGGTACGAGCACTCCATCGGACGCTCATCGCACTTGGCCACGTGCTCGTCGTGGCGATGCCGCGGAACGCGGGTGCTGCAGTGGTCGCACGCTATTTCTTTTTGCGTGCACTCGGCATCGTAATGTTGGTCGAGCGAGGCTAGCTCAACAAGCAAGTGGCAGTGCACGCATCGGACCAGCTTGTGCAGACAGCCCCCATCCTCACAGTCGCGGCGAGAGACCAGCTTGTCACAGTCGTCGTCGGGACACGAAACTAATGTGAATGGGCATTCCTTGTTGTAGTGATACTCCACGACGGACCGGATGCACGTGTGGCTGCACTGGCTGTTTGGGCATAGAACCTGCAGCCGGTCGAGTTGGCTGGAGATGACGGGAGGCGCCCGGCGAAATCGAACCGGCCCACGGCCACTTTCAAAGGTGAGGAGCATCTGGCGGTCGATGGGACAGCGCTCCTCGACGGCCAGCGTCTGCACCATGCATTTCCGACAGAAAACGTGGAAGCACACTGTGATTTGCGGGTCGACCAGCGGGGAGCGACAGATGGGGCAGTCCAGCATGTCGTCATAGGTGCCGACGTATTTTAAATTGTGCCAGTCCATTTTCCGCGCCGGTCGCTGCTTTTTCTGCGACGGTGTCAGATGAGAGCTGGCGGAGGCCGAGGAGGAAGAGCCGTCCGGAGACAAGCACCTCGGTGGGTTTGGGCGGCGTCTGTTGCCAAGGGCCGTCGCATTGGGTGGATCGGGAGCGGGAAGGAGGATAGAGGGGTGCGGCAATGACTCGTCGTCGCGGCTCAAAGGCCGTGGCTGGTTTTGTATCCGGTCTCCATATGGTGTGAATGTGTGGGTATCGAAGCTGTATTCGACGGCCTCGATAGGGTCGACTGTGGATAGGTCATCGGGTGTCTGAGACTGCATAGAACTGGGTCGGCCGGCGTTCGCAATCGGGTGCTGGAGGTATTCCTCGAGAGGAGGCATATACACAACAAGGCCATTGCCCCAGGCAGTGCCGTGGTTGACAGCTCTGCCGTCTCCTATATCGCTAGCATTGCCCGCACTTTGAGTGACTTGATCCCTGTCCGACGAGCTGGTGGCTTGAGATGTGGATTGTAAAGTGCTTGTAGCACTGTTTTGAGGCTGTGGACCACCGAGGCCAGCGCTTTGTGGTACTGCTTCTCCTTCAGCAGGCTCTTCTGGTGTATTTGGGGGAGGCATCGCGATAGGCGTGGTTTGCGGTTGGAGGAGGGGCAAGACCCGGCGCAGCGCTGTCCGGATGCGCGACCACGGCTAGTGAAGCCGAGCAGAGCCAAGCGTGGTGACAGGCTGTATTCGTAATAAGAGCGTCTGGGTTCAGCCGGAGGATGCGAAAGTGGCTCGCTATCATGACCAGTATGGATACTCCGTACACTCAGCCACTCAGCGATACTGATCGGGACAAGCCGAGCGGGGGAGAGCGGTCTATCCGGATCAGTGTCTCTAGTGGTGTCCGGTGGCTGCAGAGTTAACGTCAAACTTCTGCATGTTCGCCGGGAGGGGGTGGTGGCAGGAAAGCCGCGGAAGTTGTTCGCTGCGAACTGAATGGCGTCTCGGAGTTGGCATCCAGATGAAGTGGCGCAGAAGGGAAACCCGAGGCCCTGACGTTGATTGTTTGTGTGTGCTAGCGAGAAAGCCAGAGCAGGTCGTTAGCGCTGTCGCACGCTAAGCGTATCGGTGTAATGGAACAGACAGCATGGTGTTGGAGAGGCTGCAAACAAGATGGAGAGAGAGAAGAAGAAGGCGATGTATGCCTGGCAGATTATCCTGGTATACGGCGATCTGGTAACTTCAGATGCGGCTTCCCTACTACGAATCATCCATACATCCTCTCCAAGGAAAGCGCGCCCAACACGGCTGCCAGACGTGCTTGCCGTGTGCGGCCGTTGTGTGGTTGGGGGAATGGCGGGTGAGAGGCCCGTGCACTTCGAGCCTCCTTCACGTGACTACTGCTCTATGAAAATGCCGACCCAATAGGAGCGCCGGGTGGTTGGGTGGGTCTAGGCTGCGCTAGAGACGCAGCAGAGCACCTGTTCGTAAGCAGATCATCGTGGGTGGTCTTGTCGCTTGGTTTTCTTCTCAACGCTCTCCCATCGGCCACGTTAGCCACGTTTATCGGTGGCCACGATGCATGTGCAAACGCAGCAGCCATAGTACGCCGAGACACGCCAGGCGACGACCGCCATTCATCTGCAGCGACCAAAAAGAGTAGCACAGGTGTGACGACAGCGGGAAGGAGACGAAATAATTCTCGTTTGTGTCATTTCTGCGTCTTTTGCCACGCTTTACTGTCTTTCCTTGAACAGGCCTTTCTCGGCCTTGCATCTTCCTCATTCATTCTTATTGTTTCATTTGTGCATGACTATTTTTTAGCATACGTGCTTTTGTCTTGACCACCTCTCAACTCCACCGAGTTCTTTTTGTTCCATTTCCGGCGCGTTGGGCTTTATCCGCATCTAGACAGCGTCACTTGGCTTCCATCATGGCTTTTTACACGGCCGGGCTCCCGGTACGTTTCGGACTTTTGTTTCCTGTTCCGTTTGGATTGATTTGATGCCCGCAGCGTACTAACGAGGCATTTTAGAGCGTGGCCGCGGCGACAACGGACCTTTGGCCGTCCATCGGAAACACGCTTCTCGTTCCATGGAGAGGCACAACGACTCCGCCTTCAAATCCGCCGAGCGCAGAGAAGCCGGTCATTGCTATTTCTGCGCGTTCCGATGCGCCACAGCTTCCGGACTTTCTCAGGAACAGCGCCACGACGCCTGCGATCCTTGCCAATGCTCCGTCTTCGAGATTCGTCTCGTCGCCATTTTCTAACATGTCACGGTCGTCAGTGCTTGCTGCCAGCCCGTTTCTGCGGACAGCCTACGCACAGGCAGCTAAACGGCCAATGCCAACGTCTGCACCGAGCTCGTTGATGCGTCAGGGCGGTAAGAGCACCATGCAGCAACCTCGTTTTTACAGCCTTGCGGCGAGCTCCGGTTATTTCCGTTCTGCGTTCACGCACGCTACGACTCTGGGGATCCGGCAACAGCAACAACGCAGCATGACATCGTCCGGCGGCATCTCGCGGAATCTGCTGGAAAACCGGGAGGCTGCGGCCAACCGGAATCCCAGCAGTGTGATGGCACAGAATGCATTCTACCAGGTGCTCCTCAAGGCCAACCTGCCGATGATTGTGGTGGAGCGGTACAACTCCGGACGGTTTGCAGCCAACGAATCGACAACAGAGGCATACCACCGGGCATTGGGCATGATCAGCACGACGCCGGGAGCGGCCGCAGTCGCAGCGGCCGTCTCTGCGGCCACAGAAGGCACGGTGGCAGGCGGCGCCGGCTCGGGGATTGCGGCCAACAACACGCATTTGACGGCAACGCAGCTACAAGCAGTCGGTCAGGCGATCGCAGCACAGAACCGTGGCGCATCGATGGCTGTCGGTAAAGGCGCGCAGGGCACCGGAGCCAAGGACTCGCCGATCCACGTAGTGGTGGACCAGCCGATCAGCGACGTGCTGTTCCGGTGGGTCAAGTTTGTGCTCTGGTTCTGTCTGTTCACGTACTTCAGCTTGGTGGTGATCACGATGTTGATCGAGGGACTCAACACGTTCAAGCGGCCAACCGGACGGGCAGACAACGAGGTCAAGGCCGAGAACCAGAAGACCCGGTTCTCGGACGTGCACGGATGTGACGAGGCTAAGGAGGAGCTGCAGGAGCTGGTGGACTTCCTCAAGAACCCAGCGGGCTTCTCGACGCTGGGCGGCAAGCTGCCGAAGGGAATTCTGCTGGTGGGGCCTCCGGGCACGGGAAAGACGCTGCTGGCACGGGCGGTGGCTGGCGAGGCCGGCGTGCCGTTCTTCTACATGTCAGGCAGCGAGTTCGACGAGGTGTACGTGGGCGTGGGGGCCAAGCGGGTGCGAGACCTGTTTGCCAGTGCACGCGGGAAGTCGCCAGCGATTGTGTTTATCGACGAGCTGGACGCCATCGGCGGACGGCGGAATTCGCGCGACGCAGCCTACGTGAAACAGACGCTAAACCAGCTGCTGACGGAGCTGGACGGATTCGAGCAGAACAGCGGAGTGATCATCTTGGCGGCAACTAACTTCCCCGAGCTGCTGGACAAGGCGCTGACGCGGCCTGGCCGCTTCGACCGTCTGGTGCAGGTCGATTTGCCCGACGTGCGTGGCCGGCTGGCCATTCTCAAGCACCACGCGCACAAGATCAAGTCGGCCAAGGACGTGGACCTGCAGTCGATTGCGCTGCAGACGTCAGGGCTGTCGGGCGCGGAGCTGGAGAGCATTGTCAACCAGGCGGCGATTCATGCGAGCAAGGCCAAGTCGGTGTCAGTGACGAAGACAGACTTTGACTGGGCCAAGGACAAGGTGATCATGGGCGCGGAGCGCAAGAGCATGGTGATCAGCCCCAAGGAAAAGGAGCTGACGGCGTACCACGAGGCGGGCCATGCGCTGGTGAGCTACTTTAGCCCGTCGGCACCCAACAAGCTGTACAAGGTGACCGTGCTACCGCGGGGCAGTTCGCTGGGGCACACGTCGATGCTGCCAGAGATGGACAAGTACTCGTACAGCGTCAAGGACTTTTTGGCCATGATCGACGTGTCGCTGGGCGGGAAGCTGGCGGAGGAGATCGTCTACGGCAACGAGATGGTGACGGGCGGTGCCTCTAGTGTAAGTTTCTGTCCCTTTCTTGCCCTTCTCCTCTCCTGCTCTTCTTTCCTTGCCCTTCTCTCCTCGTCTCTTCCTCGTCTCTCCTCTTCTCCTCCTCCTCTCCCCTCTTCTCCTCCTCTCTTCTCTTCCTCTGCTAACTAAAACAGGACCTCGAACACGCTACATCGATTGCGTACCGCATGGTGACCCAGCTGGGCATGTCGGAAAAGGTCGGCCCCGTACAGTTTTGGAACCGGTACAACCAGCTGAGCTCGGAGACCAAGTCCATCATTGAGGCCGAGGTGCAGAAGACGCTGTCGCTGGCCTATGAGCGCGCGCGCAAGCTGTTGCTGTCAAAGCGCAAAGAGCTAGACCTACTTGCCAAGGCGCTGCTGCGCTACGAAACCCTGGACAAGGACGAGGTGCTCAAGGTGATCTCGGGCCAGAAGCTGACCGACCGCATCCCGGTGCCTGAGGGCCCCATGCTGGTGCCCAAGCCGCCAGGGCCGCTGGATGATGATGTGCCACCAGGAATGGCTGGTCCTGTGGGCGGAGATGGCGAGGACAGCAAGGCACCGCCACCCGCACAGGCCGAGACGCCGTAGAAGGCGGTGGCCTTCGACAGCAGGCGATGGTGAAGATGGGTGCATGGAACAGGGGGGTTGTTTTTGTGAGGCAGGGATTCTGGATGGAACAGCAAAGAAGATTCTCGCTCTGTAGGATTTTATTATAAAGGCCGTGGGTATTTTGTAATCCGGTGCTGTTTGATCGTGGAGTTACCGTTGTGGATGCCGAGTGTTTGGGTCGCAATGCCGTCTGTCCTAGCCGAGTTTTGCCTTGACATCTGGCCGTCGTCATGGTATTTCTCTTTGGACACTCGTTTCTTGGTCAGCGGCGTGGCTTCTGAGGCGATGTTAAAGCCAAACTCCATCGGCGATATGCTGCTAAGGCTTGAGTACTGCGCGCTGTGCGGACCTTTATCGCCGACGCGGCTTTATGGCTGCGGGCGAACTGCGCGATAGAGCGAGGGAAGTAACAAAGAAGCAGGAGCAACAGGAGCAGCAGAGTACATAGCTACTCGGTACCGAGAAGTCGACAAAGGTGCAGGCTTCCCCGCCCCACAAAGAACCGCTATAGCTTGGAGGGGCATGGAGTCGTGCGATGATGCCATGGTATCCGAGAATATAAATAGCTAGGCAACATGGCTGTATTTGATTTTGTGATTTTGCACTCCCTTTTACCCCTTTATATTCCTCTGCAGTGATTCTGTTTGGTTTCTTTTGGTCGATTCTGCTCAATTGCCCATTATACGTTGGATCATCTCCTATTCCACCTCCCATTTAAAGCACAGTTGCTTCACTAACACGACATCATGACCAAAGTTCTTCTCACAGGTATGACGAAGACGGCGACACTCTGCCACCCATTCATGCTGACGTTCGTGCTGACAACACACAGGTGGATCCGGCTTCATTGCGGGTAAGTCAGCAGCCTCTGGGTAGTGGTGGACGGTATACGATAAACGCCCAATACCAGAGACCAAACGCCAAACGCCCGACCAGAGCCAACGTCAGCTAACCGATCTCCAGCCCACATCCTCGAGCAGCTTCTGGCTCTCGGCCACAGCGTGGTGACCACCGTGCGCACCGAGGCCAAGGCAGCGCGCATCCACGAGGCACACCCCGACGCCGGCGCCGAGCGCCTGCAGACGGTGATTGTGCCGGACATCGCCAAGGAAGATGCCTTTGACCAGGCTGTGCTGGTGCCCGGCATCGAGGTCGTGCTGCACACGGCGTCGCCCTTCCACTTCCGCGTGACGGACCCCAAGAAGGACCTCATCGACCCCGCCGTCATCGGCACCACGGCCATTCTGCGCTCCATTGCGCGCTCGGCGCCGCAGGTGCGCCGCGTCGTGGTGACCTCGTCGTTTGCGGCCATTCTCGACAACGCCCGCATGCTGGACGCGGCCACCGTCTACACCGAGAAGGACTGGAACCCTGTCACGCTCGAGGACGTCGGCCAGGACGCGGGTACCGGCTACCGCGCGTCCAAGACGCTGGCCGAGCGCGCGGCCTGGGACTTTGTGGCCACGGCCAAGCCCAACTTCGACCTCGTCACCGTCAACCCGCCCATGGTGTTTGGGCCCATTGTGCACCACCTGGAGGGCCTGGCCGCCATCAACACCAGCAACGAGCGCATCCTCAACGCCATCACGGGCGTCTGGAAGGAGAAGGGCGAGATCCCGGACTCGGGCGTCGCGCTCAGCTGGGTCGACGTCCGCGATGTGGCCCGCGCGCACATTCTGGCCGGCCTCGACAAGCCGGCCGCCGGTGGCCACCGCCTCTTCACCACCCAGGGCACCTACTCCAACCGCGCCATCTACGACATCATCCGCGCCAAGTTCCCCGAGTACGTCGACCGCCTGCCGGCGCCCGACGCCCCTGGCGGCGCGCTGCCGCCCGCCTTTTACAAGGTCGACAACAGCGAGACCAACAAGGTCCTCGGCATCGAGTGGATCACGCTGGAGAAGTGCATCGTCGACACGGTGAACAGCCTCAAGGTGCACATTGAGTAGGGTGTACGGCGTGCATGGGTGAGCATATAGTTGTGTAGTTTCAAGACAGAAAATAGACCAGGTTATGCCATGCGTGCGGGAATGACGCTGGAACGCGTGGGCCAGATTCAGCACCAAGCGAAGGAATCAGATAGACATCACATTCGTAATCTCTCCCATGAACAAACGACAACCCGGCACAGCCGTGTAAGCCTCGGGACGAAGAGATGCCCACCCTACCTGTCCACCTGCATCGCCTCCCCCGTCCCTATCCGCTCCAAGATGCCCTCGCGCCATGCTTCGAACGCCGCCTGCCGGCTCTCGCTCAGCAGATTGTACCGCGGCTGCAGCATGCTGTCGCTGCGGCCCACCGCCTCGCCCTGGTCGTCTTCGTCGGCGCTGAGCTCGTCAGGATCTTCGTCGTCCGCTTCTTCGTTGCTGTCGTTGCTTCCCGCGTCCTGCTGCCGTCGGATACCCTTGATGTCCCGGAACCAGTCGCTCTTCAGCCACCCCTGCCCCGACATCACCAGCAGCACTTTCCGGAAGGGCTCGGCCCTGACGTCCTGCCACCCCTGGGCCTCCCACGCCTCGGCGGCCACGCTGTCCACCTCGGCTCGGGCATGCCACAGGGCTGCCAGCACCGCCTTCTCGTCGGCCCGGAACGTCGCCCGTTCCTGAGGACCGCCGCCGTGGCCGGCCTCCGCGCTGCCCGGGCTGCCGCCGCTCTGCCGCCATGAGACAAGACAATAGTAGCACACGCCTGCCAGAAGCTCCGTCGGGCGGCTATCCACCCACGCGAGGCTGCCGTCCCCGCTCTTTTTCTGGCCGTTCCGGCTCTCGGCGTCGGCGGCTTGGGTCCGGATGGCAGACAGCCCAGCCACAACCGTCGGCGCCAGCCGGGGCATGGCGAGCTCTGCGCATACGAAACGCACCGTAGGCCGCAGCCACGCCGGGAAGCCGGAGGGCGGAGCGGCTGGCAGCCCTGATGCCTTTCTGTGGGTGGACACGTCCGTCTTGGGATCGATGGGTCGAGTCCGCGTCCTAGGCGTCGTCGGTGTCTTGGCCGCCGGGCTGTCTCGACTGGGCCGGCTCTGGCCCTGGCTCCGTCGACCGGCCGGGGAGCTCAGCGCCGACTCATCGGCTACAGACCGGCGAGGGCCCCTGCTGTCGCGGCTGCTCGGTGCAGGCTGCAGAACGGTGCTAATGTGGGTATAGAGGCGCTTGTAGAGGCGTGGTTGGATGGGCGGGCGAGGCTCGATGGGAGGCAGGTTGAGAGCAGTTTTGAGACTGGCCGTCAGCAGTGGTCCCCCAAAAGCCCGCCTTGGGCAGGGACTCAGAGATCGACGCAAAAACACCTACCGGTCACAGGCAATATGAGCACAGGCATATGGCCTGGCGATTTCCTCTTCGGCTTTGAGAGTGCTGACGCGGTGTCGCGACTGGACCAGCAACGAGCCCGCCAAATTGGTGAGTTGCTCCGGCAGTGGGCCGTTGTGTGTCGGCAGCAGCGACCGCAGCGCCTGGTCGGACGAGCGGTTCATGGTGTTGGCTGTTCCGGGCGTTGGCGATGTCTTCTGTCGTTGGTGACGGCCTTGGTGCTGGAAGACGCGATTTTTTGGCGCGTCCGTTTAATAGCTAGACCCTGGCCGGCCGGCCAGTGCATAGCGGGCGAGACCGCTGAACCGCCCAACCGCTAAACTGCCCAGTGAATGACGTATCTTCCAGCTGGCGTAGGCTAGATTAGCGCCCCAGCACCTGGTATTTATCGCCTGCGCACGGTGCTGTAGCTTGCGTATGATTTGCTACGGTGCGTATCGGGCCTCACAGCTTCATATCTTCCCCTTTTTCCTGCCTCTCTTTTTGTCGCTCCGCTGCCCAGTCTTTTCACCCTCTTCCGCCCGTGCCAATGCACTTTTCACGCATCTGGCTTGTGCCGGCCGTCGGCGCCGCCCTGGTGTCGACCGGCTTGGCCCACGGCGGCCACGGCGATCCGAAACCCGAGGTGGACGAGTCGGCCGATTGGGCTACGCGGCATATGGCTGGTAAGTGATAGCTGGCTGGCTTTGCACAGGCCTGGGGGCGTCTCACGGCTCGCTGACAAGCCAGAGGAACACCACATTGCCGACTTCGACGTCAGCTCCTTCTTCACGCTGCACGACTTTGACAACGACGGCCATCTCTCGGCCTCGGAGATCGAACGCACCTACGGCCTCTTTGACGAGTCCAACGCCGACCTGCCGCCGACGCGCCGCAACGAGGTCGCCCAGCGCGTGCTCGCCCTCTTCGACACCAACGAAGACGGCATCATCAGCCGCGACGAGTGGCGTGCCGGCCACGACGCCGGCAAAGTGCTGCCGGACCTCGGCACCGGCCCCGGCCACCACGGCGACGACGAGTACGAGTACGAGATCCACCACTGGGAAAAGTACCACGACGAGAACACGCGGCTCGAGGACCTGAACCACCCCGAGGACATTGAGCACTTCCGCAAGCACGAGGAGATGGAGGCCGAGGAGGAGCGCCTCGAGGAGCTGTCCAAACGGCCCATTGTGCTCGAGAACGTCCCGGACAAGTTCCGGCGAGTCGGGGCAGACGAGCTGTAGGCGTGTCTTGTGTGCAGGCTGGCCGTGTATCTAGTCGGATCTGCGGTTGGATGTCGTAATATGCTGGGCAGCATAGATGCTTGGAGTCGAATTGGCGGACGGCATAGGTTAGGCAATGCACACGGGACGGGTTTGCCATGGCAACTCTTGCTCGTAACTTGGGATATAATTCATATGCAAAAACGCCTTTCCCTTACGCAGACGAGACCAGCGCTGCAGCGCCGCACCCCGGGTCCTGCTGCGGTCTCTTTCTATGGATCGTTTCATGCGCTCGTGTTCCCTGTCCGTGATGACAAACGACAAAGGCAAGATCAGACAGAATACAAAGGTATGAAATACAGAATGCAGGAGGGTGTCCAGTGCAAGTCCCCTCCCCCTTTCTCCCCCTCCTCACAGGAAGTAGTCACTCGGCCCCCGGCGACTAAACGGAGTATGCCGGAACTCGTCCGGAACGGCCGAGAAGATGCGGAAGTTGGACTCGAGATTGTTGTCGACGGTCATGATCGACGCCACGTTGCCGCACCGGTAGCAGTAGTTGGGCGCCGACCAGACGGTCACCACCGATTTCTCGGGGAAGTGGTACTATTGGTCAGCGGGTATGGCCATCACGAAGCAGCGTCCCACACCTCCACCAGCACCTCCACCAAGCACCTACCTTGTATCCTTCGTTCACGAGCTGGTGCGCCCGCGCAATCGTCTTGAGCCCGTTGACGTGGTTGAACTCGCTGGCCACCTTGTCGCCAAACAGCCAGCCAGCGCCGCGCGGACTAACCGCCCACGTCGAAATGTCCTCCGGGTCGCTCCACACCAAATCGCAGAACGCGCCTTCGTGCGGAATCTCCTGTGCCCGCGCCACCACGCGGATCTGGTCGATCGTGCGGATCTCCGGCGACAGGCCGCCGTGCACGCACAGCACCGTGCCGTCGATGATGGCAGCCAGCACGAGAAAGTCAAACACGTGGCAGCACGCCTTCCACACCGCGGCGTTGCCGTACTTTTGCTGGCACTCCTCGTAGAACCCGTACACCTGTGTGATCTGCCGCGACTCGTGGTTGCCACGCACCAGCACAATCCGGTCGGGGTATCTGTCTGCGTTAGTGCTTGTTTTCCCTTTCCCTTTCCCGTTTCCCCTTTTTCTCTCCCTTGTTCCTCGGCAAGCAAAATCCACTCACTTGGCCTTTAAACACATCAGCAGTGTGAAGGTCTCCAGGCTAAAGTACCCCCGGTCGACAAAGTCGCCTAGGAACACAAATCGCGTGTCGGCTGACTGCGACGTGCCCGACGCCGCCTCTGTCGCGGACGAGTTGGCAGCTCCGCCGTCCTCGTTCTCTCCGTTGGCGCCTTCTACGCCGTCGTCGGCCCCCTCGTCGGCGTCGCCACCCGCGACCTCGGCGTTTTTGAGCTTTCGCCGCAGCCGCGGGTTGTGGATCTCTGTGGGCGGCTCAATGTCCTCTGATGTAATCACCATCGTCTTGCTCTTAGGTGCCTGCACGTCTGACTCGCCCGGCATTCCGCCTGCCACACAGAAAAGCTCCAGCAGGTCGTAGAACTGCCCGTGGATGTCACCGCAAATCGTCACCGGCGTCGATATCGGTTGGATGTTGGATTCTGCCCGTCAGCATTCTGCCCCCTCTCTCCTGCACAGTACACAGAACAGAAACCACTCACCCTCCATCAGCACGTCCTTGACCATTTCGCATAGCTGCTTCATCACCGCCTCCGGCAAATAGTGGCACTGCTTGGCTTCCGCCAGCCACTCGTCCAGTCCAGCTCCAGGCGTCAGTTTGGCCGGCCCCGGCTTTGGGACTTCCGCCATCTTGTGCGTGTGCGTGCGCGTATGGGTGTATGTATGTTTGTGTATGAATATCGATATGTATCTGCTTAGGCGCCTGCTTTTATATCCAACTCACGACGACGTGACAGATAATGACAAAATTCGGCTGTTTCAACCTGACTATAGTGGCTGATGTGGTCACGAGGCTCCAGGTTTGGACGCCACGACGCTAAATGCACAGTCAATTCTGCAGGGAACACAGACGAGCAGACACGGAAACACCAGCAGCGTCGTCTGTCCCGGTATCAATCGTTCCAGTGGTCGGTGGTGGTTTCGTCCAGTCCTGGATTTGGCTCCTATAGCTGGACGCCGTTCCAGGCCCCGCCAAAGAGCGCTCAACTGCGGCTGCAGCGACTGGACGCCTAACCACCGCCTGTGCGGAGTCCGGCCGATTAGTTGATCCGTGGCAGCGTGGGTAGCACAGGTGCCCGCGCCACATCTCTTTCGTATCCCCACAGTTAGTCATTTTTGGGTCCATAGAACTGCTGCAAGATAGTGCACAGCCAGTAAGATACAGGTGTGTCTGGGAAGGGCAAAACCGACGTCAAAGGCCCCTCTCTAAATTTCCCAGTGGCATTACCTTGAAGCTTTTCTGTAGCGATCCCAGCGCGTGCTTGACGGCTCCTTCCGCAGTGTGCCCATTTTGACAGCTCGATTACTCTGTTTCTTTCCTCATTCTTTTTGTGCTTGTTTGTCTCGGCTCAGCCGCCTTTTTTTTCTGCGTGCCGCCCAGACAACCGCCCCGAAGTCGGCTGTTGAAGCTATTCGAACTCTCACGAAACTACCGGTTTAAATGTTCTCCCTCCCGCCTGCTGTCCTGCAACCACACATCGGCCGCTGGCGCCAACAGCAGTAGTGCCTCTGCCCTCCTCCTCTGCCGCTCTTGTACCGACGTTTTTTGCACATGCCGCGGCGTCTGTGATATCGTCTGTACAGAGACATGTCGGCGCCGCAGTTGCTTCTGTCTCGAAAAGCGAACGGCGTGCTCCCCATCAACCCAGCGGCGACCACCTCCACAGCCAGTGCCATCACAGCCAAGACCAATGCAGACGCCAAATCTAAGAAAGCTGCTGTCGAGGGAGACAAGGTCGTCGTGCGCCGCCTGCCTCCTGGCTTGACGGAAGCCGAGTTCGTGGCCATCCTCGGTGACGAGTGGAAAGCTGGCAACGGCAAGATTGGCTGGTGGTCCTTCCACCCGGGCAAGATTTCAAAAGAGTAGGTCTTCCCTCCTTCTCACTGAGAGGGCCCCTTGGGGATTGTCATGGCGGGGTACTGGCCTTTTCTAACACCATGCAGTGCGTCCAAGCCGTCTCGAGCAGGTTTTGCCTGTCTCCACGTCCTTCAGCGAGAAAACCTCGTAGCCTTCTCTGATGCCGTCCGAACTGCCTTGTGGGTGGACGCCAAAGATTCCTGGGCCCATTCCATCCTCGTTGGTCCCCCGGTCGCCGAGTTCTCCGCCTACAAAAAAATACCGAGCGGAAAGAGCCGCGCCGACACACGCCAGGGCACCATCGACCAAGATCCCGAGTTCATGGCCTTCTTGGAAGCTTTGGCGAACCCAACCAGTGCGAAAGACGCGGCTGCCGGCACGGCGACCGAAAATGGCCCGACTTCAGCTGCCCTAGCCGCCGGCGACGACGACCCGTCCAAGGCCAAAGCCAAAGCCGCTTCCACGCCATTGATAGAGTTTCTGCGCGAAAAGAAGGCAAATAAGGGCAAGGAAGCAGCTAAGTCCTCCAAGTCCGGCCGCCACGACTCTCAGGGAGGCAAGGGTAAGGCTGCGGCCGCCGAAGAGTCGGGAAAGAAAAAGGGCAGAGATGGCAAGGCAGACAAGGACAGGGACAAGGACAGGTCAGGCAGTAAGTCTAAGGGCTCTGTCAAGATTCTCACCAAAAAGGCCATTGCAGAAGCTGCCAAGGCTGCTAGCACAGCTGCAGCAATCAAGTCGGCCTCTGCTACCGCCTCCTCTGCTGGCGCTGGCACCGCTGGCGCTGCCGCCTCAGCCTCAGGTGCCGCTAAGGAGGAACTCCCCAAGAGCCGTCGCGCTGGCATTGCGGCTGCTGCGCGGATCCTACAGCGCGATCTCGGACTCAGCCCCGGAAACGCCCATAGGCGGGCTCGGCAGCAGGCTGCCGCCGCCCAGGTTACGCAAGATGGACAGGCTCCAGCTGAAGCTGACGGCACTGACGCGAAGCCTAATGGCAGAAGCAAAGGTAGCGGTAACCATGCTGCTGAGTCTGGACCTGCCTCGGCTGCTGCCCATCCGGAGTCAACGACGTCGGGTGCTAAGAGTCAGGGCTCTGCCGAGAGAGGGAGCTCTTCGTTATCTCGGGGCCAGAGGGGAAAGAAAGGGGCTGCGTCTTCTACGAACGAGTCTAGCAAGGGTAAGGCAGCAGCAGCAGCCTCCGTTGAAAAGACAGACGCAGCTCCGAAAATCACACCCAGGATTCTGCTTAAGAAGAAAGACGATACCGCGTCGACGACAGCAGCGGCTAATTCATCGGCACCGGCCACAGCTGCAACTGGGGAGGCAGCCAACTCCAAGACGAATAGTAGCAACGGAGGCAATCAAAAGAGCAAATCTGCCAATGCATCCGGAGGCGGCAAAAAGACTGAGCCTAGGGGCGGCGTGTCGGCGGCCGGCTCTACGGCCGTGTCTACGGCTATCACGTCTGGCGCCACGCGCGCATTTGTGAAGCACGCCAATCCCTCACAGGGCGTGACGGAGGCGCTGCTGAAGGAAGCCATGGCCTCTTTTGGCACGGTGACCTTTGTGGAGATGGACCGCCGTAAGGGCTTTGCATTCGTCGACTTTGCCGAAGCAGCCAGCCTTTTGCGTGCCGTCGAAGCCAGCCCGATTGCTATTGCTCAGGCCTCGGTGCAGGTGCTGGAGCGTAAGGATCGAGAACCTAAGAAGAGCAACAACAACGGATCGGCGACACAGCAGAAAGAGAAAGAGACTACGGGAACGCCGACTGCAACGCCCAGCAACGTCCCTGCTGCCACTGCATCGTCTGGTGGAGGCGCGAGTAAGGCCGCTGCTGCTGCTAACAACGCCGCCGACAAAGCCTCGTCTGCTGGTGGCACCGACAATAAGCGCAACGGTCGGCGGCGTGGTGGTCGTGGCCGGGGAGGAGGAGGAGGCGACGGGCCCGGCAAAGAGAATCACAGCAAGCGAGCCGGAGATGGAAATGCAGCACCGTCCACGGCCAAGACAGCCGGTTGAGCCAACAAGAACTATCCGCAAGAAGCATCAATATTATGGGAGCAAGCCATACGCACACCTATCTTACTGTCATTGCTCTTACCCCTACGGAGTTCCATTCATAAGCACTACTCATGCTGGGCCCGTCAACCGAAGCTTTTGGGGCACACCGACGGGGAAGAAGAGATAAAGGGGGTGGTCTGCTGTTCTGGCGCAGGGCCAGTCGCCACCCTTGTGAGCCAGGATCCTTCTAGGAATTCCGAGTACGGGATGCCAGGAATTTCGGCATCCACGACACGAGGACTCGGGGAGCGACGGGCAAGCACTAAACACAGGGGCGAAGGCCACAGGCGCAGCGGCTGTATTGCGTATTGCGTATTGCGTTGAGTCTGCACTCCATGTCTTCCGCGTGAAAGCAAACAGCCAAAGATCGTCGGCCTTGATGTGCTGGATGTGTCCAGTGGTATGTTGGGAGCACCGGGATAGCCGGCCATCAACAGTGGCATGCGAGCAAACATGGACCGGCACGCTCCCCGCAGCCAGTGAGCATACGAGTATACACTATATAGCAATAAGAAAACCAATCAATAGAGCTTGCAGTCTTTTTTACAGGTCATTTATGTATGTGGTAACGATGCTCTTCACAGGATAAAAGAAAGCTAACTGTGAGTGGTTGCATGTTGCTCTTTTTCTACAGCAAACGCACTGCTAATCTCTATTGACGTGCCATCGCCAGCCGCTGCACAAGACGGTCCCTCATCCAAAGAGCTCCTATCGCGGCCCACTTGGGCTGTTCAGGTACCTGAGCCATGCACACGACCAGACACAAAGACCGATCACGAATACGATGACTGGTTTCTCAGCTCGGAAATGGATCACGTGTTCTACAACAACAAAGAAAATGCCAATGCAGGCATCGGTATCAGAATCTTGCCCAAGATCGGACGACGAGGAAGGTGCGCGCACTGGCTCCACCTGCGTCGCTGCGGCTGCCGCGTCCCGACGCAGGGGCCGACAGCTCCAGTCGCCTAAGAATCCGTAGGTACATACTGTGGTAACTGGGATCTTCTCTAGTATACAGATCTCCGAAGTTACGGACAAGTTTCGAAATGCCGCTTCCCTCGTCGTCCCTACGAATTACTGTACTTACTACATAGAAACGAGAAGGAACGAAGCGATGACGTAAAACTGGCCTACGCCGGATCGCTCTTGCCCCTGCGTACTTTTTCCTAGCTTTTCCTGGCATAGTTGGCGTTGGCCCAGTCCTCGGTCTCGCGAGCTACCATGCTAGCTAATGTCGGTGTCGGATCTCTCTAAACGCCGTTTGCTGAACAGGGCCTGGTGTGGAAAATGGCCTGAAAGGGTATCTTGCCAGTGTGCTCGTATTGCTACGGGGCATGTATACAAATTCCGATTGCTATGCTCTGTCGCTACAGCCAAGCTCGGGGAGTGGCAATACACTGCTGCGGGTTGGCCATCGCCCGGGGATAGGTGGGCCTTGTCGACAGCTCCTGAGCTGATGCAGCACGCCCACGCTGGAGCCAGATCGGTGTTAGCCGAAAAGGCACCGGATTTGGCAGTTCTTTCTTTTGCTGCGCGCTGCCCTGGGAGAGTGCCCTGGAAGAGTACCCTGAAAGAAGAGTCGCAGCCACTCCCGCCCTCGTAAGATGCTTTCGTTAGCTCGACGCAACAGCGCAACCTCCGCGTGCCCTTTTCGCTTTTTTAGTTCTTTTTCTTTCTCCTAGCATCGTATTATATAAGCTTCGGCGACGGGCACGTCTCGTTATTTGCGGCGTGACCGAATGGCCGGGACTTGACGGCAGGCAAACAGCAGACAGAAACATCCAGAAGTAAGATCGAGTAGCCAGCAGCGGCAGGCTCCCATCTTTGTCAGGTTGTTTATAAACTCCCTTTCCGAGCGCATCCGCCCTTGGCCTTCTTCCACCGCCTCCAGTCTCTCCCCTCTCCGACAAAGTCTCCAGTTTCACATCGAAGGGCGGGCCCAGTTTGAGAATGGCCCTGGGCACTGTCTCTTCCACGAGCATTTTTAGCGACAAGCTTGTGTTTCCCCCACCTGATGCGTCCGACTGCTCGCTGCGACGACTATCCAGTGCGCTAGTAGAGAACGGACTTCATACTGGGTACGAGAAGTACTTGTCAGAAATGTAACGAGCGAGCTCGTAAAACCCGGCATAGCCTTTGCGGCAAAGTACCTGAAAAAAGTCGCCCAACCAATAATAGAGCGCTAAAGTCCGGCCCCAGCGCCTTTGCCCACCCTCCGGCCCTAGAAGTCCAGGCCTGTCTAAAAGCGCCAAAAAAAGGGAAAGACGTACATGCATACTACGCAGGCAGCAGGTCGGCTCCTGCCCATCTTTCCAGTCGCCTCCTCATCGTCAACTCGACGAACTTTTTGTTTCTCTTTTCCATTTAATCATACACGCACGCTGTCTCTCGAGCACATTAATCCCTTGCTGCACACCCATCTGGCCTGTTGGTCTATCCCTTCCCGGGGCTGGGCTACTGTGACCCTGCCTCTCTCTGTCCGCTCTCTCACTCTCACTCAGATTGCGCCCACACGCGACCTTCACATTAAGCTAATAGCCACTTCCGCTTTTCTTCACCGAAGCGCGAATCTACCCCCAACCCAGAAACACATCCCACGTCTCTTCCACCTTTTTTTCCTTCTCCAGTTTCGCTCTCTGTATTGTCTCGTTATTTGTCTATTTCCCCGTCTCCATCCTTTATTCGGCGCCACAACTCTTGCTCTTGTGCTGCCTCTCCCATTCCCTTACTCTTTTTTTTCTCCATTCAACCCGGGACGCGCCAAAATGATGCTTCTCCAAGTCTCCCTCCGGTCGCGTGGCCCTCTTTCGTAAGAGGCTGCTTGTCGCTCGACCTGCGTCCTGCCTGGGATACTAGTTGCTTCTGGTCTTCAAGGCCGTATAAGCCACTCGTTGTCCTACCTGCAGGCGGCCCTGTCTCCAGATTTGCGTCTCTCCGCTCGGACAGTCACACTGCCTGGAGTTGGTCTGAGCTTCATCGTTTATCACTAACGAGTCCTCACCTCTCTTCGCATTCCATACACACGTCTTTCCCCCCAGCTTTTCGCATCCTGCTCCTCCCGACCACTATCTTATCTTGGCTGCTACGGCTGCGAACTTCCAGTGTCTTTTTCGCTCTGCTGTGGCTGCTATCCCCTGGCTCCAGCACGATCTAAGATCACCGCCTGCCCCAGCCAATTTACTACTACGCGCCTCGCACCAGTGCCATCGGTGCTTTCGTGGGC
This sequence comes from Graphilbum fragrans, assembly GCA_001513895.1. Lineage (NCBI taxonomy): Eukaryota > Fungi > Ascomycota > Sordariomycetes > Ophiostomatales > Ophiostomataceae > Graphilbum > Graphilbum fragrans. The sequence continues at coordinate 182,262 of LLKO01000039.1, read as the reverse complement.
ATCTCCAAGTCTCTTTTGCTCCTTGTCGTCCTCCCGATCTCAACCCTCTTCCTTGTTGCCTCGTCAAGTGGTTGCACCGCGCGACCGTATTTCCTCAAAATGGTCGCCAAACGGAGTACGCGGTCATTTGTTGAGGAAGAACTGGCGAGTGTACAGCGCGAGATTTATCCGCAAGAACCGTCAATAGTAGGCGGCACTGAAAGCAACTCGGCCGCGGTATTCCGTGCACCGCCTACCAAAGACACCCGGAATAACAGCACCGGCGGCAGCAGCTGCCACTCGAGCTCAAATAGCTATCACGGCGATGTTTTCCCAACAGAAGTAACGGGGCGCGTCAAGCTTCAGTCCAACAGCATCAGCAATAGCAGCAGCCGTGTTAGCCTCTCATCTTCATTGTACTCCACGTCTTCATCCACTGTCACCGACCCTCGCGTGGATGGTGCGGATGCCCACGAAGATGCAGCAGGTACGAGCCTATCTGCTATGTCCATGTGTTTCTGATTTTCCTATTGGTACACCGCATGCTAACAGGGCAGATTCGGCCTTGGCTTTGGGGTATCATGGGAGCAATGCCCTTCCTTTTGGTGCTCCCTTGAACTTTGGCGTCATTTTGCCGGGCTTCTACCGCAGCAGCTATCCGAAGCCCGAGGATTTCGCCTTTCTGAAGCGCCTGGGGTTGAAGACGATTGTGTAAGTAGCATTCGACCGCACCAAACATCTACTTTGAGACGGCCCATGCTGACCCCATACCAGCACTCTGGTGGACAAAAACTTCACCGAAAAATATCGCTCTTTCATAAACGACAACGGCATCCAGCATTTCATCATTAGCATGAAAGGCACGAAGAAGGAGGAGATCCCCCTTTCCACCATGGAAACCATCCTTCATCTGGTGCTAGATCCCCGGAATTACCCGCTACTAATCCACTGCAACCATGGCAAGCACCGCACGGGCTGCGTAGCGGCTGTGGTGCGGCAGCTTGGCGGGTGGGAGAAGTCTGATATCGTGGACGAGTACAAGGCGTTTGCCGGCCGCAAAGTGCGCGACTGTGACATCAAGTACATCTCGGCATTCAACACGGCGGCGCTAGAAAAGTTCATTACCGAGAACAACCTCTTCGTCCAAATGGGTACCGGTCCTGGCGACAGCAGCAACGACATGATGGCTCTGATGTACCCGAATCAGCCCAAATCTATCGGCTTCCGGATCCACAGCTTCTTTCGAGCCACCTTTGTCTCCATGACGGTACTGCTCATATGGATGATATCCGGATCGAAGATGGCGCCACCAAACCGGCGGTAATGACTTCGAACGTTCTTTTTTTGTTTATTTGGGGATGGGATTCGCCGAATACCCTCTTCCTCTTTTATGTTGTTTATGTATTCTTTTTCCGCGCCGGCGAATATTGCGAGGCTACGGATAGTTTTTGACTTTTCTTGTTAAGCTGAAGATGAAAGGACCGATCAAGAGCTGAGAGCGTCTTATTTCACAAAAGAAGGAAAGAACGGGAATGGAGAGGCTGCGCTTTTTGTATTAACTGCAACACCTTACATATGGGGTTTTACTTTCTCTCCCTTCTTTTTTTCTTTTATTCCTTCGAGCAACCAAATTGTATTTTCTTTGTATACCCATGAGCCAAGAGGCTCCATATTAGCGAGCTGTCGCCGACAGATTGTAACAATATTAAGGCGTTCATTAATCATTTAGGCAGCATGCTAAGTTGTTGGGGATTTAATTGGTTTCTATGCATACTTATAATACAAGTCATATGTTTTTTGTTTAGCTGTACATTCTCTACCTGGAACGCCGGTTCCGTATTGATTCACCACCTCTCCCTTTTTTCAATATGATATTGATGTCAGGACACCCCCTCCTAGTTCCGTCAATTGGCGCCCCAGCGGTTGCGCTCTTCGCGAATTTCGGCCTCCTTAGCCCGGTCCCCCATCAGGCCATAGGTCACGCCTCCCGCCACGCAGTTGACAGTGCCCATAGCGATGGCAGCTGCACTCACGGCCTTCCGTGCTGGCGTCTGCATCCGCCGAGACGACGTTTTTACTGAAGGCGGCGTCCAAGCACGTGCCAACAAACCGCTAGCACCGCCACGGCGAAGACCGCGCAGCGACAGCAGCACATACAGGCCGCTCCAAGCGGCCGTCATGCCCGCTGCGTCGACGGCGTAGCCGGCCACGTTGACATAGCTGGAAAATAGCAAAGCAGGTGCGAAGAGGAGCGGGAACGGCTGTACCGGGCGAGTGTGCAAAGCCGTCACAAGGGTCGCCATGCCCATTGGGGCGAACGCCGACGCTGCAGGTGTGAGAAAGTGTCTAGAATATACATATACGCGAAGGGAACGCGCCAGAAGAGCAGCGCAAGGTGCATCCGAGAAGCTTGCCCGCAATTGCCCTGCTTCTTGTCATCAAGGAGCCCTCAACTTACATCCCCAAGCATTGAGTTTTTCCAGCAACGACGTGGACGTCTTTTGCGTCTCAGCCTTGTCAGGCGTGGCTGCCATGGTTGCAGCACGATGGGAGCGTCTCGTGTGCGGGTAGGTGTTGCTCTCGTGCGGGTGTGGAGGGGAGGGAGAGCACCTAGGTTCGGAGTGACGTCGTGTGAGAAAGTTTGAGCTCGCGAGATGACTAAGCCTCGTTACAATGGCGCTGCCTAGGCCAGAAGCAAAAAAATTCAGTGGGGGGCTGCCAAGTACAATGCGCTACGTGTAAGATACTCCGTACTCTGTAACTGCGCTGTGCCCAGAGTGCTCCAGGACAGCAGCTACAGTGCACGAGTACTGTATGTACGGCGGTCCCGCACAAAGTCGCGGATAGCCGTTGACTATCAGCGCAGTGCGGTCAAGCCACGTTTTATTGGTTGTCTCCTCATTATTCCCTCCTTTTTTCTTTGCTCCCCCAACAGTGGCAGCAGAACCGCGTGCTCTGTTTGTCACCCTCAGTCTCCCCCAGTCGCCGACCGAACAACTGGGATTACGCGCGCCGACGACGCCTTTCCTTTCACCAGTTTTAATTTTATTTTCCCGCCTTGGGACGCCTCAGCGAACGACGACAGAAAGTCGCGACAAGATCCCGCACCGCTTTTTTTGTCAGCATCTCGGCCACAGCGGCCACGCATTCCCGCCTACTCCGCGTGGTTCCTGAATCGACATCCCCATCCCTTGTACCTCTCCTAGCTCAGAGCTGGGGCCAAGACGAGCCTGCGACCCGGTGTCCTGGTTGTTGGCTGTCGACGAGTGCATCTTGCGACCGACTTGGAGAATACCAGCATACGGGATACGATACAGGATCAGGTGCATATCCGTGGGCGATATCTGATCTTTAGCAAGATCTTGACGCCAGGCACTACGCACGTCCAGCCTCTGTTCTTTCTTTCCTGTCGACGGCCGTGTCTCTCCAGCTGTGTCTTAAGCGCCGCCTGCTTGTCTCACAGTTGATCCCACTACCTCCGTATGACCCTCCGCATCCTCGTCTTTTCGCATCGATTGAGCATATACTATCTACGTCTCTCACGCCTCTTGACGATCCGACGCTTTCACGCGTCCACGCCCTCCTTCCTCGACCTCCCTACGTCTCCCTCTCTCCCTCTCTCAATCCGGGGTCATGCCCAGCGCAACCGCTTCCGGGGCTGATGCCTCGGCAAATGGCGGCGCCCGCAGCCGCGATCACAACCAGGGCAACCAGGACCGCAAACACACGCCCGAGCAGGCGGCCGCTGTTCTGCGCATCCGCCGCTGCGAGGCCACGGCCTTTTACGAGATCCTCGAGATCCAGCGCACCGTTACCGATAGCGAGATCAAGAAGGCCTACCGCAAGCTCAGCTTACTGACGCATCCGGACAAGAACGGCCACCCGAATGCCGATGAAGCCTTCAAGATGGTAGCTCGCGCTTTCAGCGTTCTGGGTGACAAGGAGAAGCGTGCCAAGTTCGACCGGTTCGGCACCGACCCGGATTCCCGGTTTGGCGGTGGTGGCGGCGGCGGCGGCGGTGGTGGAGGAGCCGGGATGCACAACCCTTTCGCATCAAGGGCAGCTAGCGGTGGCTTTGGCGGCATGGGAGGCGGCGGCGGGCCGGGCATGTGGGAAGACGAAATCAGCCCAGAAGAGCTGTTCAGGCGGTTCTTTGGCGGCGGCGGGGGTGGTGGCGGATTTGGGCCGTTTGGAGGCAAGTAACCAGTCTCGGGGACAGTGAGGGCTTGAAGTTGGAGGACCCACGACTAACACTGAGTGTACAGGCTTCGACACGGGACCGCAGTTTGTTTTCAACATGGGCGGCGGGCCGGGATTCCGGGTGCATCAGTTTGGCGGCGCGCGGCCACGAGCACGGCCAAGACAGGCGAATGGAGCGAATGGAGCGAATGGAGCGGCGCAGGCACCCGAAAGCAACCTGTTTACGACGCTGCTCAGCCTGCTTCCGGTGCTGCTGCTGTTTGTGCTGCCGCTACTGTCCTCGGTTTTCACGGGCGGCGGCACCTCGCAGCCGGCGATGCCGCGGATGGTGTTTGATGCGGCTGAGCCACCGTATACGCTGGGGCGGCGGACCAAGAACAACGTGCGGTACTTTGTGAAGCCGGGCGACTTTGAGCCGTTCAAGGACAACACGCAGAAGCTGTCGCAGCTCGACAACTACGCCGACGTGACGCTGGTGCGCACGCTGCGGGCGCAGTGCGAGAGCGAGATGCACCACAAGCAGCGGCTGGTGGACGAGGCGCAGGGCTGGATCTTCCAGGATGCGGACAAGATGGAGCTGGCCAACACGTACGAGATGAAGTCGTGCAAGCGGCTGGAGAAGATCAATTTTGCTGTGCGGTGATGCAGGAGAAAGAGCAGAGGGGTCAGAGGCACAAGCAGAACGAGAGTCGGGGGCAGGGGTTGGGCGTATGGCATTTGTCTTGTATTCTTTTCTTTGTTTCTTTGTTCCTTCGCCATTCCTCTTTCGTCCTTTTGATTCCTCGTTGCTTCTTCACCGCCACACCCTCCCTCTTCTGTTGCTTCATTCTAAGTTTGTCTTTTGCTCCGTTTGCAGGGACACCAAGGCGTTTACGGCGTACGAAGCCGCGGGATAATTGATTGATTGATACTGTGCGTTCGCTGCGTGCTTGTCCCCTCCTATTCTGCTTTCTTTCCTTTCCCTGCCGCGGTTTTTATGTCGTGAATTGTGATCAAGTATCAGTAGTATGCCTGCGATCCCATCATAGAGCCTGGCATCAGTATATTTAATTTCATATTACATCACAGATACGGAGGACAAAATCTGCAGCGATACGGAAATAGCACAATAATGTGCCCGAAAAAATCAGCAACGAGCCCGGTGTACAGCATGCTCTGTCAAGAGCCAGTACCAAAGGTACTCTATGCAATTATCTTGGTATAGATCCGAAAACGGCTTAGCGGCCCCTGCAACACATCTCTGGGCCAATCCTCGACCTCGCAACGCGTCAACCATATGCAAGTGCAACAGTCCTCTGCTGATGCCTGCGTCACCTATGGCCTCTTCAACTGTAATTTGGTTGGACCGTTTATCTTGGCCTGTTGTCCTGGCAGTTCTCGCGCGAGAATACGCATAAAACGTTCGCACTTGTTCCCAGTGGTCCATTTCGACTCAGAATCAGAACAGAAATAATCTACAACGGAGCCCACCGATAGAACCCCTTGCGCCCGGATGCGCTTATGTAGGCAGGACGTTGTGTCCTCTGTTTGTTGTTAAACGACGTACGAGTGTTCGTGCATCGCCGTTCCGCTCGCCGCGACGGTTTTTTGCCTCTGTTTTATTCTGCTGCCTAAACTTAGCCACCAAAATGTAGTGCAGCTGGCAATTAGCGGCTTGAGCTGTCTCGTGCTGTGTTAGGGGACCGGGCGACTTCCTAATTTAGGGTAAGATCCATCCGTGCTCCTCAGGTTGGTGCTATTCCCCGCCACTCTGGGAGAGCCTGGCTGGCTTTATAGCGTACCACAGCTGCCCAGTTTACGACACCAAGCTTTGTGCCTGCCTCCCGACCCTTCGCTATTGCCTCCCCGCGCCTCTTTGTACTCGTAACAGCACAGGCTAGGGCAGCTCGTCCAATGAGTGGCCTCTTTGTTATTTTTGGCCACTAAATACCTGCAGCATTACTTATTCTGCTTCTTGGACTCTCTTGTCATTCCGCCGTCTGTCTCCCCCGTTCTCTTCGAAAGAACCTCACCTGGTCCCATAGCACCTCCCGATTTGCGTGTGGACTCCATTCACCGCTTTTGGGGTCGTCTATAGCACCACTGCCCTACAGCGCAAGCTCCTTCCCCACTCGCCTGCGATAGACAGCCAGTAGCACCTATAACAAGTGACGCAACCGTTCTTCTTCGACCTCCATTGTCCAGATTACCGACAACCAGACCAGACCATTCACTTGCACCCGCCTTCTTTTCTTGCCCCTCCGAGACACTCCAGGGCGAGAACTGTCTGTTTCCGGCTGTATCCACTTACTATCACAATCCTGCGACTAGCCATCTGCTTGCCGATTTATCCACCTCGTCGAATTCGGTTCTGCCGGCAGTTCGCTCCGCAACGGCCAGTCCACTCGGGCGACGATGACACCTCCATCTGGATCCGCGTGGCCGTCCGGGCAGCCAGACGGGGGCATCCCAGACGTGCTGCGGCCAGGGAGAGGCGCTAGTGCCAACCTGGCCAGCGGCGGAGCCAGCCGAACGAGCACCCCCTTCACGAACTTCTCCGACTTTGAACAGGAAGAGGAGTCGGTTTGGCGACAAGAAGCTGCCCCTCCTCCGCCACAGCAACCACCGCCGGTGCCACTGCAGCAAGCTCCGGTTTCTACCAGGCCCCCCGTTCCACTGTCCGGCACCGATGCAAGCCAGACTAGCCTTTCCGACACAAATCCGTTCAAGAGAAAGATGCTGAGCCCAACGGCTTCACCCGCCGCTCTGGTCTTTACTGGCCGCCCCAACAATCCCACTCCGCCTTCCCCTCCTTCTTCAGTGCCTTCAGTACCTTCGATGCCATCTGCTCCTCCCTCCGCCCCTTCTTCTCTGATCCCGCCAGTGGGCTACGCCGAGCTGAGCGCCAATGACAGCAACAAAAACCCATGGCAGGCGACGCTGAACGATAGCAGCCGAAACTCGCCGGCGCCTTCCCAGCCTTCGCTCCTCGCCGACATCAACACAGCTGCCGGCAGCGAAAACGTTTGGGGCACTTCCGGCGGCGGCGCTGTCTCGACTGACACAAAGAAACAGCCACCCAGCGGTGTTTCCGAGCCGAATCTCATATCTTTCTCTCCCGACGACGAGGTAGATCAGGCAGCATGGGACGAAGTTGCTTCCCCGGCTCCAGGCCCGCCGCATCCCACGAGTCTACCCCTCACCTCTAGCAATGGAAAAGAAGCCGCGCAAGGCGATAATGTCTTTGAAGACCGCCACGCCTGGGACGACGTGAGCGGTAAAGGTAGCGGGTCGAAGCCCAAGAACCAACTTCCTGAGGAAGCGGTGGGCGAAGACTGGAATGTTGTAGACGACCAGTTTGTGCCCGGGCAGCTGTCAAAGCAGAGCACCTGGGAAAACTTCTCAGATGAGGATGCCGACGAGAGCAGCACCAACAAGGCAGCCAGCAAAAAGCCCACCAAGACTCTTGGAACGGATGAAAGCAACTCCAAAGACCAGCCTAAGGACAAAGGTGTAGACGACTCTACCGCTTTGAAACCAGTAGAGCCGTCGCTTCAGACACTGAGAATTAGTCGTGACGGTACAGACAGTCATGGTCCGAAAGCAAAGCCGATTCCGGCCCAAGCAGCATCCTCGCAGCCGCCGCGAAGCCTCCTGGATATTGATGATGATGCGGTTCCGCCTCCTACCCCCCCCCGGCCTGTTGACAACGACAAGACAGAAACCTACCAGATCAAGAACATTTCGTGGCACGACGTTTATGCACTGGAAAACCCACGCGTATCGCCCATTCTCCTGCAGAATGCCAACGGACCTTGTCCCCTAGTAGCGCTTGTGAACACGCTCACATTGACCACGCCTGCCAATACTTCAACGGAGCTGATTGAGCAGCTGCAGTCGCGAGAGCAAGTCAGCTTGGAGTTTCTACTGCAGGCTGTCTTGTTGGAGCTCATCACCAACCGACAGCCCGACCCCGGCTTGCTCAACATCGCCGACCTCAACGACTTCCTCAAAGGGCTGCACACAGGCATGAATGTCAATCCCCGGTTTATTCCTACCCCCGAAAAGATTGCGTCCTTTCGCCGGACGTCCCTCACGCATTTGCACCCAACAGAGCGCGGAGAAATGATTCCCGGCACGTTTGAAGACACGCGGGAGATGAAGCTGTACGCCGTCTTTGACATCCCCCTGATACACGGATGGATTCCGTCCCAGGATGAACCAGCCTATGATGCCATGGCACGCCAGGCCGAATCATACGAGGACGTTCAGAACCTCTTCTTCCGCCAGGAGGAACTCGAGTCCATCCTAAGCAGTCCCACGGGCGACGGGCTGTCGGAAGAACAGCAAAGACTGTACCACGATATCTTGGAGATCAGGATGTTCTTGACCGCCTATGCTACGCAGCTGACGCCGTTTGGCGTCGAGGTGCTCACCAAAGCACTGAAGCCGGGAACCTTCGCAATACTGTTCCGAAACGACCACTTTTCCACGCTTTACCGGCATCCCCAGACCCTACAGCTCATGTCATTGGTAACCGATGCCGGCTATGCTTCCCACGATGAGATCATCTGGGAGACGCTAGTGGATGTGAACGGGGAACACGCCGAGTTCTACTCCGGCGACTTCCGTCTTGTCGGTGGCTTAGGTCAAGACCGTGACAGCAGCGAGCTCACCGTTCATGGAGGCGAAGCAGGTCAATCATCGGCGAGAGCTTCGGGTACCGGAGAGACCAGCGGCTGGACCACGGTACGTACAAAGCGCAACAAGACATCTCCGCAGCAGGACGCTGACCCGCTGTCAAAGCATGAGCAGGAAGACCGCGACCTCGCACTGGCTTTGCAGCTTCAAGAAGAGGAAGAGGAACGGCACCGGGCTGAAGAAGAGCGGCGCACTCGTGAGAGCCGTTTATCCGAGCAGTTCATTGAACAGCAAGCCAACCAAGCGTCTGCGAATCGTGGCCGTGCGCCTCTGGCGAGCAACGCAGCCGGTGGCGGACGATACAGCCCTGCGCAGCAGATTCCCGTCTCACCGCGACGCAGCTCAGCCAATCAGTATGGTGCGCTGAACGGATCAGCGACGCCTGGTGGTCGAGGCTCGACAGGAGGCTCCGACTCTCGCAGCAGTCTGTCATTGGCACCCAGCCAGGGACGAAACCACCGACGCACATCCTCCTCGTCAGCTTCGCAGCAGCAACAGCAGTCGCCCCAGAGCCGATCACGGCCGCAGCCACAGAACGTGAGGCCACTAGTGCCGCCATCTGGACAAATGACAAATCCCCGTCCAGCTGTGCACCGGCCGACGGACGTCGAAAGTGGCGACGAAGCGCCTCCATCCTATGAGCAGGCAGCGAAGCAAGCACCATACCACCCCCCTACGGCTGGCGGTCCAGGCGGTCCATCGGGCAGTCGCCCTGCTGGCTTCGCCACGAGCAGTGGCTCTGCTTCTGCTTCTGTGGGCAGGAACAGCCATCCAGCACTGCCCATGCGGCCGCAAATGGGTAATAGCGAACCTAGCATGTCTGGCCGACCTTATAGACAGCCGGTGCCGGCGCAGCAGACAGGAGGAACGCCAAACCGGGAGCGGGATTGCATCCTGATGTAATATATAAACCAGTTTAAGGCGAGGCGAAGAAGAATATGAGGCGGAAACAGAATCAACGATACACGCAGGATAATACGGTTGTTAGGACCTAGAGCGCATCTCTATTAGCGTTATGGTCAAGATAATCGACGGCCATGTAGCAGCTTCACTTTTTTTGTGTAAAAGGCATTTTATTTCCCAGTCTAGATCAGATGAACATCAACGGAGCCTCGAATACTAAGCTGTCGTAAATTCACGAATGTTTTAGAATTAATCCTTGGTATCATATATCTTTTGTACTTCAATTAGCTTCGCATTCCCATGTTGACGTAGCTAGCAAGCTTGACAGCCAGGGGAAATGAGGCTGTCAAATGTACATAGTGGGACACATTGCACAATCGATGCCTAACAGCCCAAAGTTCAGCAAATCCCGTCTGGCCGCCAATGGAAACACCGCAAGTGTTCGATGTGCAACAGCGAAATTGGCCGCGATAAATATCACGTGATATAATTGACTGTCGCCCTATTCTTCTGAGTGAACCTACAATGTACGGAGTAGCTAGAGGCTCTCATACGAGTATTGGGACCCACTATACATATTTACAACCAACATACGAGTACAACTACATTCCACACAACCGTGGCAGAGAACGATTGTCGATCCCGTTCTGCCTCAAAACCGCTCAACGCCTGTGTACGAGCGGTCACGCATTCTTCGCGGGATGCGCAACTGTCCAAAGATAAGTGCACGAATAGCTACGAAGCTCCCCTTCTTGACACGTCACCCAACTCGGTGTACTCCATCACAACCCGCCAGAAAAAGGGCCCCCCTTTCCTATGCACCGAATACGGCTTTCGGGTGGGGTCCAGCTGTGCCCGTGCCAATTTCCCTACGAAAAAAACCCTCGTCCTCTTCTTCCGTCTTATGCGTGCGTCTCCAGATTCGTAGTTGTACATGTTCTGTGCGTATGTGTGTAGTTACGGAGTACATGCGTAGTAATTACGTGCATGTGTGTATCTTACATATGCACTCCACTAGACTTGTCTCTAAATATGGACCATGCGAACTGGCAGCATGTGTAGCCATGTGTTTTGTGCTGCCTTATGCTAAAAGAGTGCGGAAGAGACAGGTTTACTAAAAAGAAAAACAAACAAATACATAAAAAAACAAATCAAAAGGGCTGTGGCACTCGCTGGAAGGTACACGGTTGCAGCTTTCGGTGTCCAGCGTCCTCCTCCCAGCCGGTGGCTGTGCGCTGTGCGCTGTGCGAGTGGGGCTACCCGTTGGCAGCTGAGGGACGAGGAGCTCCTGCCGTAAGCCAGCGGAGCGCCAAAGACTAGGCGCACACCGATAAGAAGATCAGACAATGGCGGCCAATCGCTGTTTCCTTGTTTCCTTGTTTCTGTGCGGACGGGAGCAGCAACGCACGCACAGTCGCCCGCCCTTATCCTCTTCGCTTGTGGGCGTCTCTGCCTGACGACGTTTTATTTGGCCTTCTCCGCCTTGCAAAAAGGAGAAACGAATGGCACAGTGTGTGTCGCATTTTGTTTTGTTTCTACCCCGCCTTACTTCCTGGAGCAGTCAGTTTGTCTGATTTGTTCCTTGGGGCCGACGGGGCTCCCTCTCTCTCGTGCTAGCGCCCATAGGCCAGCACAGCACCTATCAGAGCATCTTACGTTTGTACACCGCACTATGTATTTACTCGTAACTCACACACATACACGCACAAACGATAAGAAAAATAGGGCTGTTTTATCTGCTCCGTATACGCAGCCCAATATTAAAGCCATCCCCGAGCCACCCGTAACGGAAAGGCTTCGGTGGACGCCGGGTAGTTGGATAGGTTGCAAACACACCGCGAATTGCTACGAACACGCATGATGGCCAACATATGTAGACAGCCCGAGGGACAAAGCAGAGGCTGCTTTGGCAGCTAAGGTCGCTGACGGCTAATCCAAACGGTCCAGCCTTTCCACAGGTGCAAACCCGAAGCCATGCTACTTGGGGATCAGACACTAAGCCCCAGCCACTAGCGACCACCAGTATGTGCGTAAGTCATTTCCCTTTTGAGGCGTACCCATGGGAGCGAGAGCTTGTTCCGTGGTCGCTCTTTCCTGTCTTGCCTGTGTTCAAGATAGGCTACAAGAACTACTCCGTATGCTGTAGTTGTCTCGCCTTCGAATTGGGGAGGAAGGATGGGAGTAGCAGCGTTTGGCCGCCTTTTGTCTAGTCGTATGTACATAGCTATGCTGCTCTTGGCGTTTCCAAGCATTCATGGTAGCGGCTCGACGGGCGCCTGTGGCTGAGGTCCCACCTACGCACGTGTAGAAGGCAGAGGAAACAAACCCGCAGCCGGGTGTTTGGTGAGTGTCTTGAAACGAGCTCGTGGCTACCATTCTAGGTGCGGAATACGCTGTTTGGACGTTGTCGTTGTAGCTTGTTTGGCGCTACTTCTCTCAGTTCTGTTTCCTCCACCGCTCTTGCCACACAGGCAGCTCATACGGTAGTGCGCACACCATAGCTCTCCCTGGTCGTAGCCAGCCCCCCACTTTTCCATAGGTGAGACACGAGACACTCTTTCCCGTTCGGCTCCTAAATTTCCTCCTTCTTCCCATTTTTACAGTGTGCTTCTAGTAGGCTCCTTCCCTGCCCAACGGCCCTCCACACCATGTCTCGCCCTCTAACCCCCTTCCCTTCGTAGGTTTTTTCCCTAATCGCTCCCCTACTAGTTCATGGCATTTTCCTTCCGCCATATTTTTATCAACAAAAAAATAACTTCACCCAACTGTTCACAGTTGTTCCCTCCCCCCCAAGCTTTACCGCTCCTTTTTTCTCTTCTCCCTCCCCCTCTCCTCTCTGTCCCCTTTTCTTTTGTTGTTGCGGGACAATTCTTGTTTGTTTTAATCCCCAAGAGCTCTTCCTCTCCTTTTCTTGCTTTGTCCTTCTCTTTTTATTTCATTTTATTTTCTTCGTCAGGTCTGTGGTGTCTCCTTCTCCACATCCCCTTTTCTTGCTTTAGGACCTCGACCCTGGACGTCACGCGCTCTCCTTTCCCTTGCGCGTCCTTGACTCCTTGACCGGCAGACCAGGAACTGCTTCAACTTCGGACCGTTCCCTCTACTCTTGCCGCCTTTTTTTGCGACTGCCTCTACGATCGTCTGGCCATTTCGATATGGACCTGGCGACCAGAGCACTATCTTTGTTGTTCTATCTCTGAGGCCCTTTTTTCGTCCTTTGCTTTTCGTTTGCCTTTTTGCATTCACTGGCATAGCAGCAGCAAACCCGCCGCCTTCATCGGTCATCCTCCTCCTCCGCCCCCATCTGCATCTTGGTGCATCGGACTGTTGTGTTTGACGACCCCCTACCTCGTGCCTATCGACACATTCAGCTGTGTTGGCTTTTCCTGGCTCACGTTTGTCGACGCTACCGAGACCTAAAAACACATTTCAGCCCCAACAGACACAAGCGGCCGACACGTTGCGCTTCTCGAGCAGTTCATTTAGTTCTAAGCATTCCCGTGTCTCTTCTTTTTTCTTTCGGTTGCTTCACCTGATACTATCACGCCGGTCTCTCATTTCGTCGAGCGACTCCCAGTCATAGCCGCCCTCAAGCTCCATCCGCTAGAGCTACATATCGGCTGTGTTCGCTACATCGAGATTCTTGTAGTGTTTCTGCTTTGCTTCGTTTGTCCAGTTCCCTACAGCACGGTGCGCTGAAGGGAGACAGCCATTGACTTGTCTGTTGCGCGACGTGAGTACAACTCTTCTTCTCTTGCCACTCGTTCCCAATTATTTCGCCATTCCATCCCTCCGACAAGAAGATCATTGCAGACAAGCGACATCCATCTGCTTCACTTCGTCGTCACCCCTTGTGGTTGCTCTTTCTGTGCTGCACTTGCCACATTCTCTTCATTCTACCACCCTATCACATTCTTGTTGCCCCTTGTTCGTGCCCCCCTGCATCACAGTTGTGCTTTAAGCACATTTTTGATGGTAATTCATGAAGGGTAGCCGCCAAGCAACTATGTGCACTGAATGATGCTTCAGCCACGCGCGAAAGGGGCACAACGGAATTCCCCCTTCGCGCATAGCACTCCTGCGCGCCGTGTCCTGCCCCGTGCTATCTCTTTTTTTCTTACTTCGGCTTGCGACGTGGAACCTAGCTCTAATATTTTGCTTCCTCAGATCCTAGAAACATTCAACAGAAGTCGACTGTATTGGGCCACGGATTAGGAGCCTTATGCGAGGGCATTTTAGGACAGCCGGACGTGTTTGCTCTTGAAAATGGTTCAGCCACGGAGAGACGGTGCGAACGGGGCCGGGAAACGTGACTCCAGCGTGCCTTTCAATCGCAAAGACAATACTGATGGCCGTGGTGGCAAGGGCGAAGGGAAGTCACACAACGGTGAGTTCTGACAACCCACAAAATAGCTTGTCATATTCTCGACACCTCGTTGTCGTATGAGCGATGCACAGGCACTAATACGTCTTGTGGGTCTCTAGGCTCGCGGTCCTCATTTCGCACCGACACGGCCATTTCAAATGCCCGCTTGGGAAACGACCGGAACTTGAAGAGATGGGTTCCCGATGACGCAGGTGAGCTTGACGGCTCGCTTGAGGCCACCACCACCACCGCCGGCTGGGACCAGTTTGCCGAGAACGAGCGTCGCTTCGGCATCAAGACAGACTACCATGAAAACTACTATACCACCGCTATCGACACAAGCCACCCTCAGTATAACGAACGACTGGCTGCAGCAGAGAAGACGGCTCGGGAAATTCAGCGGTCTGCACCAACTACGGCTCATGTCGCTGAAGAGCGTGTGATGGATTATGCAGGTGGTGATGAACAGGGTGATGAAGAGGACAAGTGAGTTATTTCAGATGCCGATTTTCACCTTTTTCTTGGGCCACTTGTTCCCATTATCGATACTAACTGATATTCCTCTACAGGTACAGCGGTGTTAGACGCCAACAGGACTTTCCGTCTCTCCCTGCCCCTCGCAGTGACAACAAATACACTCCTCCGGCGCGGCGGGCACCAACTGGTCATTCCACCGTGATCGGGGCCCCTGTTGACCCTGCTATCATTTCGTCTCAAATCAAGGGCGGCTCAACCCCAGGAAATCGGAAGCCGAATGCACCGAAGCAGACCGAGGACCACAAAGTGCCCGTCCCGAACGCAAACCGAGCGGCTGTGGCCACTCCTCTCCCTGTGGTGAAGACCCCGGAGCCCAAGGAGCAAAAGGAAGCTAAAGAGCCCAAAGCCAGTGCCAAGTCGGTGGATGTCAAGGTGGCCACTCCGAAGCAGCCCGAAACAGCAAAAGCGACCTATGCGAAGCAGGCATCCCAGACACCCCAGTCGACTGGCGAGAGTAGCACCACCGTGACTCTCACTCCTACCTTTAGCACGGGTAGCAGTGCTAGCAAGTCGGCGACAGTTTCAGCAGCGGCGTCTCCGGCTCCAGGTGGACTACGGGCCTCTGTGACGCCTGGACGTGCTCCCCTCTCACCCAATCCCAAAACACCGGGCCCAGCAACGTCGGTGTCTGCTACTAACAGCCCTGCTCAGCCTAGTGCAACAGAAAACGTCGAAGGCGCACTGCTGAAAGAATTCAAGTCCTTCGCCCTGCAGCAGCGCATGCATGCCGAGAAAGTTAGAAGCAACAAGATGAAGCAAGAGGCACAACAGAAGCTGCAGGAGCTAAAGAAGTTTGCCAGTGATTTTAAGCTGACCACACCTGTGCCTAACGATCTGATCTCTATTATTGCTAAGGATCCGGTAAAGCGGAAACAAATCCAAGAGAAGGCCATCCAGGACCTCGAAGTTCTCGCAAAGATGAAGGAGCCCAAGGCGGCCAAGGAAGGAGACACTGCACCGGCCGCCTCTGCCACCCCCGTCGCTGCAGCAGCTGGTCGCCCCTCTACTGGCGCCTCCACTCCTGTGCCGGCCGTTGCCGATGCACCTACATCGCGCCGCCCGTCCACCAGCAATGCGGCAGGAAGCAGCACACCTGCCCCAGCCGTCCCCGCAGAGAAGCAAACGCCAAACAACCGCACTGCAGGACCTATGCACAACATCCACAGCCAGTCGCCATCTAACCCGCGCCACCCCAGCAACCGATCTTCTTTTGCGCCTGGTGGCTACCGTCCGCAGCCACAGGCAGGATTCCGTGGCGACCGGTCGGGCGGGCAGCACATGACACAGAGCCACACGACGGGCAATCTGGCAGACCGTATCCGCAACTCGGACCAGAATCGCTATGCAAAGCCGTCGCAGCCGCACAACCAGCACCACTACAACAACGGTGGCGGCAGCAACGTTGGCGGCGACATGCGTCCTCCTCCTGGAGCTGCTATGGAGCCCAGCTACTCCCGTCGCGGGAATGCTGGACCGCCGACTCCTCTTATGGGACCTGGGCCTAAGCTGAATCCGACGACGCACGAGTTCCGCCCCAACCCCTTTGCACATGCATTCAACCCGACCGGCCCCAGTGCTAGCTCTAGCCCCCGGTCTGCCATGAACAACCTGTCGTCGGATGTGTCCCATGTTCCTACGCCTGGCTCCACCGCCAACACCATCGTGTCGGCTTCTTCGCCTCGGCAGGGCACCGGGCCTCTCATCCGTCGCAAGACCAAAGCTGTGGACAGTAAGAAGTGCCATATTTTGGCTTACGTCAAGACCATGATGCCCCCGCCGGGCAAGGACTGGGAGTCCAACAATGGCATGCGGCCATCGTACGATACCGTTCCTACTTGGCGTTACCTAGAGGACGACGAGGCCGCAGATTCTACCATGCGCATGACCTACAAGGACTTCTTCGAGCGGCTCGCATTCAATGCCGCTGCGATGGCGACGCCTATCCAAGGCCATGCAGTGGCTCCTGGTGTACCGCAAATGGCGCACCAGCACCAGCTGCCAATTCATATGCAGCACCTAGGCCCTCGGTCGGCGGGACAGATGCCCCCGATGGCCATGCACGGCGGACCGCATGGACATGTTCCTCACGGTTCATTCAATGGCAGCGATGATCACCGCATGATGCCGTCCAACTCATCCCAGTCATATGCATCTCCACGCCTACAGCAGGTGCCCATGTTCCCTCAGCAGGTGGGCACGACGCCGCAGATGTCCTATACCCAGCCAATGATGTCACCGTTCATCCCGCCCAACCAGATGAATCAGTACCGGAACTTCGCCAACAACCCGCAGCAGTACATGCAAGCCCAGGGCGGCCCTGTGGTGACAATGATGCCACCTCAGCATTTTGTCTCCGTTCCTGGAGGCATGATGCCGCCGGGGCAGCAGATGCCCATGTACCCAGGCGGTCCTCAGTTTATTGCACCTCCGGGCGTGGCAGCGCCTGCTGCTAACGGAGTTGCGCCGCCGCAATCAATGAACGGGTCTAACGGATATCCCAGCCCAAACCGGACAGTGGCAGCACCTATGATGGCTCAGCAAGGTTCTCAACAGGGACAACCAATGTATGGAATGAGCCCCAATATGCAATATCAGCAGGCTACCTTTGGACCTCAACACCAAGGTCAAGGTGGTGAGCCTTTCTTTTTCTTTTCATGTCTCTTTTATTACGCTGCAAAAGAACCAGCACTAACGTCTCAGGAAAAGGGCCCATTCGAGGAGGGTATAATAACTCTGGGCAGCAGTTTGGCACCAGCCCGCAACACATGCACCAATATGGGCCTCCCCATAGAAACGGCGGCGGCAACTATGGTGGCAAAAACTACCATAACAACCATGGCCACAACGCACATCAGGGGCCACCGCACCAGGGAGGACCCGGCCACCAGAACCGATCTGGTGGCCATGTCGTGGATGAGAATAAATGAAGACCTCATTGATATCTCTTCTACGCCGATATTCTCAGCAAAGTGATATCTCCAAACCTTGCACGACGGCAGTCGGGCGGCATCGCGTCGCATCTCATACGTCCCTTCATATCACTTGCCACCCGCCATTCAGCATCGCCCAACTTAACACCTCGCGGCGTCCCAGGGGCTTTGAGACACTCGAGGACGCCGCCACAATTGGTAGCATGGCACTCCTCTTTTGATAGAGATTTCTACTGCAGAACGTTGTTTTGGCCCCTTCCGAGCCAGGCTCTGTTTTTTGTGAAGCCTTGTGACGGATGATGAAAGGCTACATGGGGGACGGAAACTCTCTTCTGGAGCTTCTTTAGAGAAGCATCTAGGGGCTCTATGCAGGTCATATTTTTTGGTGTTTTCTTTGGGTGGTTGACTGAGCTGTCTGTTCTCAACTCCGTTGCTCTGCTGTGCGCGTTACCTTTCGAACTGATCTGTGCCGGTGAAGCTACACAGGCACAGATGTGTTGTAACGATCAGCGCCACTAGGCGACATTGTGCAGACGGCTCTTGTAAGCGGGCCTGTGATGGACCCGTTTCTATTTTGTCATATGTTATGAAGATGTATGGACTGGAGAGTAGCATGTTGGCCGAGATGAAAGACCGTCTCGGAAGGCAATGTTGCTTGAATCCCAGGCCAAAAGAGAAGTCCGAAAAAAGAAAAAAAAGCAAAATGATCAGATTCACAATTATATTGTTGCATTGCTTTCTCCCGGTTGAGAGAAATAGCCAAGGCTGCAGAGGGTATAGAAACACACCCAGTGATGGGTGATGGCTTGCCAAAAGTCAGCGCTGTATCTAAGAACGGTTCGAGAGGGAAGCAGCTATGCAAGCATAAACAGTGGGGAAGCAGCTCAATCGTTTGTTTGTGGCGCAGCTGTTCAAGTCCCACTGGTAGTAACAAAGCTAGTACAATGTTGTTGCTTCATGGATCATACAGTGTCTGATGCTCAAACGAAACCTAGGAAGTTAGTCAAACGAGGACAATAAAGAGGTGTCTATTTTACTTCTCTTCTGTCTGGCCAGGAACTTTTGGTACTACCACCCAGGCGTTGTGGCAATGCTGTGTCAAGACTGCCAAAAGCGGGTGTTTCGGATGTCCCGATGTGCCTTGGGACGTCTGAGGGAAGCTGTTTGTTTGCCTGCTTGATTTACCCGCCGTGGACCCGGGGGCTGTGAAGCCTGTTGTTCATTGCGGGTGGGACGATCGCCACGATCGACTAAGCGAGGAAATTCAGAAAGCTAGTGAAGCAGCAAATTTATTGTCACTTCGTGGATAGGAGATAGAAAAGGCGCCATCCATTCAACACACAGACGTTAGAGTGCTTTCAGCGTAGTGAATCATGTGTACAGCGGTCGTTGGTTGCATCGCTCAGATAGATGAGCGATCGGTCCGTCAGTGCGTCTGCAAGCACTTTAACTCTAAAACTAAGTGATTCCTCGTTGCAGCAGAGACCCTCAATGTTGGTACATACGCACGATGGCAAAACAAAACCAAAAAAAAAAAAAGCTTTGATTTTATTCGGCGCTCGCTTGCCCTTAGTGTCATATTGAACCAAAAAATGATTCCTTTTGGACTAGTTTGAGATGCGAATATGTATACATTTCTAGTATTTTCCGAGATGTGACCGTCCCCCAAGAAAAGAACCACATACAGAAAACAAGCAGTGAAGGTAAGCAAAGAGTGAGCCACAAAATGAGGTGTGTGAGTGGACATCCCGAAATAGATTGGCGCCCTTCTCCCAAAAAGGGGCATTTTAGAATAGGTCATGCTCGCTTGCAGGTGAAAGCAAATGCGGGCCTACATGCGGGTGCAGACACAGGTGTAGAGACGCAGGGGAGGGCGGCTGCTTTGCCGGCTCCCCTCCTGGCGGCGTCTTCCGGATAAACGTGAGGTCCAATGACGGGACCCTGGCGCCTCATACAGCCCAGCAGACGGAATGCGTGCCCTGCATGTACATTTCTCCCTGCATGAGCCGTGTAAGGCACGAGCTGATGTAAGAAGCTTATCGTTATTGTTATTATTATCAGACTTCTACACCTCCTTCCAGGCCTTCGATCGCGGGAGGGAGGGGGGGGGCAACGATCGCAGCCATTGCACTATACCCCCCCTGCTATTCTTCTTCTTCCTTTGCTCCCTTTTTCCCCCTGCTGCCACTTTACCACGCGGCATGGCAAAATTTCCTGGGGAGTAGCCAAAAAACACCAGACGACACGAGAAAGAGGTATGAGAGCGCATAAAGCCCCAAGGTGGCCTCTTCCACGGGCCGTGATTGTGGCTAGCAGGCAGATACTCGTACACAGCCCACCCTCCTTTCCCACTCACCCTCAGGGGAGTTTCCATTTGTGGCATCCCGCTCCCTCGGGCTCTGCCCCCTACCCCCTGACAGTATCGTGTAGACGTCAGCTCGGCCGTCCACTCGCACATATGCCATGCGTTTGTTTCTCAAGGTGGCCGGCTAAAGTACTGGGGATGCTGTGCTGGCGGCGTAAGCGTCAAGCATTCGGCAAAGAGGAAACGGGGAGGAGGGAGGAGGAAGTGCTGTGCATTCCTGTGCATAAGAAGATGAAAGGCCCCCTCTCGGTCTTGACCTCTTGTTTGATTCTTCTCTCTAGATTGGTGCCCCGTTCCTTATATTTTCTGGTTTTGACAACCAAGTCGGCTCTTCAGCTTCGTTCGTTCCTTTTTGTCACGGCTCCCTAGACTTCTTTTCGATCCGCTCCTTTATTTACGAGTACCTATCCAAGATTGCACTTCTTGCCATCATACTCATTCTTGTATCGACTCGGACGCACTGCGTGGTCCAGACACAATCCTTCTTTCTCCTTTTGCTTTCCTTGCCTCTATCGGGCCTCGCTTTCGGTCTTTCTGTATATCCCTGTTATCCGTTGTCTTTGCCCATTCTCTACCATGAAACCAGTCGCATTTGCTGCTGCTACGGCAGTCTCCTTCGCAGCCCTCACTGCTGCCCACATGGAAATGTCATGGCCGCCACCGTTTCGGTCCAAGTTCAACCCCGCCACCGCGCCGGGCAACATCGACTACACCATGACGGCACCGCTCCACCCAGACGGCTCCAATTTCCCCTGCAAGGGCTACCACACGCTCGATCTCGACACGCCCGCAGGTGCTGCCACAGCTTCCTTTGCTGCCGGCCAATCTGCCAACATCTCTCTCGTCGGCGCTGCCACACACGGCGGCGGCTCCTGCCAGATCTCCATTTCCTACGACCGCGGCCACACCTTTACGGCCGTCCAGTCGTTTGAAGGCGGCTGCCCCCAAGGCGCCGGCCCCCTTTCGTTCTCGCTGCCGCCCGACGCACCAGCAGGCGATGCCCTGCTGGCCTGGACCTGGTTCAACCGCCTTGGCAACCGCGAGATGTACATGAACTGTGCGCCCATTACGGTGACGTCGGGCGGCGGCAGCCGGTCTGGATCGGCGCGGCGGGCATCGGCGGCCTCGCTGCATTCGCGGCCCTCTATTTTTGTCGCCAATGTGGGCAACGGGTGCAGCACAGTGGACAACGCAGACGTGCAGTTTCCGCAGCCGGGACCGGACAATGCCTTGGGCAGTCCGGGGGGTGGGATGGTGCCGCCGCAGGGCAGCGGATGCCAGAGCGGAAGTGGCTTTGGTGGTGGCAATGGCAATGGCAATGGCAACGGTAACAGCAACGGCGGCGGCGGCGAGGACGCCGATAGTGCCGGACATCCGTCATCGTAAGTGCAGCTTCGCCCTTGTTCTAGCCGTGGATGACTTCCTCATACTAATTGTCTCAGGGCATTGCCTGGAGGTGTTTTCGTGGCAGCCTCGACAGCTACCGTTCCAGCCCCAGCTCGAGCCTCAGCCCCAGCCTCGGCCTCGGCCCCGGCCTCAGCGCAAGCCCCTCCTCAGGATTTTGCTGCCTCGTCGGCTGCGGCTCGGCCGGTCGTTCATCCCGTCCAGGTGGTCGCCAACGCAGCTGAGACCCAGACGGTGGGAAGTACCTGCTCCACTGAAGGGCGCTGGATCTGCCTGCCAGACGGCTCGGCTTTCCAGCGGTGCGCCTCGGGCCAATGGAGCGCCGTTCTGTCCACAGCCCCCGGCACCAAATGCCGGGCCGGCCAGACGTACAGCCTGGAAGTCTTTGCTGTAGGCACCGGTGCGCCAGCACGCCGGCATCTGCGGTGGGGATGGCGCGAAAGCATGTAGAGGTTTTGCATGGAAGACGCTGATTTGGGAGGCCTGTTTTGCTTCGCTTCTGGGGGTCAAGGTGGTGTCATCCAGCCTTTTTGTCCGAAACTTGTTTGGTGGATCTGTATGCATATATTTCTGGTTTTTGGCAACATAGGGTGATGTTTCGATATTGATGAACATGAACATGAACATGTCAGGTTTAGGGGTTGTCGTGTTGCTGCTTCCTCAATGTTGAACGAGAAGCTATGTCGGCAATGGCCATGAATAGCTTTATCGGAGCTGTGCCGATCCTAGAAGCTGCTAAAAATGCCTGAAAGCTTCCCTGGAAGTCGATCTGCGCATGAAGAGGCAGGGATCGGCTGGTGTAGATCATCTGTTAGCTTTTCACGGCTTGGATTCTGGGGATCTGAAACAGACATCCTTCTAGGGCAGCCAGTTCAGAATGCACCGTCAAGGATGGCTGTCAAAGCTGTTACTAGCTCATCTTGTGCCAATACCAGATTCCAGAGCAGGACGGTCACACAAATATAATGAGCAGCGTTGGGTATCACCGGCTCTGAAAACAAGCAAGCAATCTTGGCAGACTGCTCTCTTGTTCTAGGCCGAATACATGATCCTTTTTTTGTTTTAATAATATTGATGAACCAATCCTATGTACATTGAGGAGATCCGTTCCCCTCACTCTTCCCTGCGTCCCCATGCCATCTTGTCCCGTTTTGTCATATTCATCAGCAGATCTCATACAACAAGCAAGTTGCACGGAAGAGCGAGCCAGATCGCCCGAAGACGCCCAAAGTTCACCCGCTGACGGACAAAGAGAGTTTCGTTCCGCTCGCTCCTAGTCGGCCGTGTCGACCGTTTACAAGTCGCAGTAGTCGTAGGTGGAGGTGACGGTGACGGTCGGGACGGCGGCGGTGGACACAGCACCGGTGACACCCCAGCAGCTGCAGGCGGAGGCGTAGGCGCCCTCCTTGGTGCACATGGTGGCGTAGGTGGGGATGGCGCTGGGGACATCGGTGACGGCCTGGCGGATGAACAGCTCGCCCTCGTCACGCTTGGCAGGGGCAGACGGATCGGCCTCAACCCAGGTGGTGGTGGTGCTAAGAAAATATGAGAATGGGGGCGTAGAAGATGGAGAAACGGAACGATGGACAAAGACGCCAAAATCAAAGGAAAGGGGATACGTGAATGCAGAATCATGGCATGGAACATCGAATAGAAGTGGAAATCGGAATAGGAACAATAACAACCAACGCCCAGACATCACTTACACGGCAGACGGGGTCACAATGGTCAGCAGGTAGCTGGAGCAGTCGGCCTTGCGCAGAGTCGAGGCAGGGAGACCATCGCGGGTACCGGTGATCTCGCGGTTGCAGTTGTTGCCGGAGCAGGAGCGCTTCTCGAAGACGTTGTAGCGGGCAAAGGCCACAGAGGCAAAGGTGAGCACGGTGAGGAACTTCATGGTGACGGCTGAACTGGATCAGAGAATGAGGCTGGTCTGGTCTGGCTTTTCTTGCAGGTTGCTGAGGAACCAAGAAACAAGAAGCGGCCCGAAGAACGAAAGGGGGGGAGCCAAGGCTATATACTCGTACGCCATGAGATACGAGAACGTATGTAGTTTCCCTGCCCCATCGAACAAGCTATGGAAGCACGGAGCAGCTCTGAGTTACGCAGCAACTAGAGGCCACGACCAGTACGGAGTACATATTCGTATGTACCCGAGTGGACGAGTACGAGGGCTGCTAAGGGCACGCTGTCCAGCCAAACACACCAATATTGCCTTCCAGCTGCTACCAGGCTATTGCTTTTTCCGCATGGCCGCCCGTTGTGGGTTCGGACAGGGCCCAGGGCTGTTGGTGGGAGCTGTTCGAGACCGCTTGGTCTCTTATGATTTCGGCTCTCCGCAAGGTAAGGATGGAGGTACTTTTGGTGTAGCCTACGCCGTAAACAGGCGCGGGTACCTCTCGGCGTCCTGTGCCAAACGACATCAAGTTAGACGGCCATACTATATCCTGCCGAAGTGGACTGGGACCTGCCTGGTTGGGGCAAAGACTCCACACTAGACCTCACAGTAGCTTTGGAACAGGCTCCATGGCGCCATCCTCTGTAGCCCAATTTTGACCTATAAAAGCTGCCAAAAAGACAACGGGACAGCCAAATTGCTCGCTTGTGGAGCGGCTGAGCTTGAGTAACGAGAGCATAACTACTCCGTATGTACATACGAGTTAGAATACTAACGCGTTGGCGGCAAACAGACAGTGAAATCCCTCGACAGAACAAAGTCTAAGGGCGGAGAAACCAAGACAAAAATTAGACTTGGCATTCGGCGTTCAGATTTCTTTGAGACGTCAATATCGCAGAGTCACAAAGGGCGGAATCAATATTGCTGTTTCGCGGCAACCGCACCCTGTTGGCGGGGAAGCCAGCATTGGCCGAGCAGAGATATGTGGGATGACTGTCGTTGTTGGCCATTGTGTATTTGCTGCTCACGATGCCACCAAAACACGAGGACAACTAAACACGCCGTAACATCTACTCCGGTTCGGGTAAGCCTTAAGGTGTGGCAGAAAGATAGACTCCCACGGATAGGAAGGTGCATCCACCCGCTGAACTGCCCCCGGTCCTTCCGGTGGATCGCGCGCTGGCCACTGCTTTTCTCCTCCCTGAGCAAGTGCGAGACTCCTGCCATTCCTCAACAAGGAAAGAGCCGATGCTCCTTCCGTGCCCGTCTCTCCCTATGCCAATAAGTAGTGCATGTACTCCGTATAGGAGTATACATACATACTCGTACAGCCGCTCCCCACTGCTTTCTTTTGCGCGGTGACCACCGGTGTCTAGAACGCCTAAAATTGCTGAAACTTTTGTCGACGCACATGCATGCCCATTGGCTCGTCCTTGTTCCATACAAATAGCACTTTGCACATAGATTACGACTTCCCACTCGCTTCGACACTGCACGCCAAAGGTCGCACTTTGGATGGAGCTGTCAGCACGCGTGCTGGCTCTCCTCTTTGCCAAGACGCCCGCTCGGATAACGCTCGCTACAAACGAAAGAGCTTCTCACGCGGCACGATGATACAGAGGAGTTACTACATACAGTCCAAGACTAATAACTAATGCTTTTGACGGGGCTGGGCCTAGCACTAACTAGCCTTCTTCAGGTCTGGACGGACTTCCTGGCTAGACCAGCGATAGAAGGGACTTACAGATAGGTACCTTGGGACATGGGCCACAAGCAAGCCATCACAAAAACAGCATAATAAAATACAAACACTGTGACCTCGTACTCCGTATACGACGTACAGGCGAGCCTCTTGTTACAGAAGTGCGCTTGTAGCTAGGAGATAAAGTATAGTACGATTAGGGGGTGAGAACGACGACAGACAGGGGCCACGTTCGGCCCAGGAAACAAACTACGACTAAGCATATCCGCCCGGCGCTGCCAAATTGCGTTTAAGTCTCTTTTTCTCGAAACACAATCTGCCACGACACGTGGGCCGATACCACCAACAGGCTGCCTCGGAAGACCATTGAAGGGCCTGCGATGCACACCACCTTTCCAGAACCCTGACCGAGATAATACAACGGCGTAAAGACCGGAAGGAGCCCGGAGAGCCACGGAGTCCCATTTTCTCTCATCTCTCCCATCGTGCACCTTGCTCATGCACGTTGCCGAACGACGGCGCACGCGTCATGCAGCTGAAGAACCGCTTCAAGAAGCGGGCTCCGGCATCGTTGTCGTAGTCGTAGTCCTCTGTTGATTCGCTTGGATGGCCTCCCACGTGGGTACAGAATCTCTGTTTGCTGCGACAATGCGGCGGCCTCGCATGCTTCTAGACACCGTTCTTCGGCACCGGATTGCTTTTTAGTCAACTCTGATTCGTTCAGAGCCCGACTCTTTTGCCATCTATCTGGCCCTGTCCCCCCATGCCCCAGCCGTTCTGCTTGTGTGGTGGGCAGCGATTCCTGTGCCGGTGATCCGGTTTGTGCTTGACCTGTAAGTACCGCTGAGAGTTTGCCAGGCCGCTTGCCATACGCAGAAAACATGGGATGCATAGAGGGCAAGGTAACCAAGTCAGTAGTTCTGTCTACATACTCGTATGTACTTGCATCCCTGTCTTCCCTTCCTTGCTGGTTTCGGCAAAGAATCCCCCATGAAAACGCCTTCAAAATGCAATCCAAAAAGCACAAATCTCCCAATCCGGGCGCCCAGCTAAATGCAGTTTTATTCCATCCCTTTCCAGCCCAGCCCAGGCCAACAACCTAAGACCACTAGCCATCGATCGTCGTTATATAAAAGGAAGCAAATGCAAAGAAAGAATCATGTCAAAAGCGAACAATATGAAAGAGCACAACAACCGCAAACGAAATCCATACAAGTACTGTGGTCAGGGGACAATGGGGGAACTGATATCAATATCCACGTCGATGCCTGCACGTGTCTGGCCAGCTAGTGCGTGGCTGGGGCCGTAATGGCCATGAAGATTTTCCGCTGCTTCGGCCACCGTATCTAGCGGCTGTTGTGGCGGCTGCTGTAAACCGGCGGAGTCACTGCTATGCCCCCTCCTATGGTAGGAGGAGGAGATTCCGCCAGAGCTATTGCTGCTGTCGCTTCGATCCCGCGAGTGGTGCACATCCATCGGATTCTGCTGTCCATCAGGGCTGAAGGGACTCATGGCACTCACAGCACTGACTCTGCTATGAGCACGCGCTCTTGACGAGGACCCCTCTTCCGAGGTCGTGATGGATGGCAGCTCGGGAAATAAGCCACCATCGATGCCAAGCTCAGCTGGCTGCAGTGGTGACCCGACAGGAGCGCTTGTGGCGTTCGGTTGCTCACTAGCATTGTCCATCAAATGCAGTCTTTGAATCTGAGCCCTCGCGGCATTTCGTGCTTGTGCCTGAGCCTCGCTGTCCAAACTAGTTCGTCCATCCGTGCTGATAGAGTAGCGTCCTGGGATATTTTGCACTCTCACAGGCAGTTCGGGATACGGAACAAGTCCCGTGGCCAAACCATCTGCGCCAACGCCGATGCCAGGGGACAGCGCCCCGACACTGGACGTCCCGTCCAAGGGCTGGTCGCTCGACGGAGATGCCATACCCAAGCTGCTCGGCACGCCCGGGCTGTGGTCGAAATGCCCAGCCTGAGCAGCATGCACATGGCTTGTGCGGTGGCCCCTAGACCGACTGGATCTAGACGTCGCATTGCCACCCGCAGCTGTGTCTGTTTCGGTAGTTTCGAGAAGGTCGTCATAGTCCATGCGGTTGATCTCAGACTCCGTTGGCCGGTATATACGATGCATCACAGCCGACCTGGCCGATCCGCCGCCGCTGTCGCCTCTGCCGCCACCGCTGCCGCCCCCACCAGTACCAGCCCCCTTTCCAGAGCCAGTGCCTGTAGCTGGGTTGGAAGTGACGATCTTCGCAGTCTTGTGCAGCTTTCGCATAACGATGACGGCGGCGGCCAATACGATGATCAGCAATCCGATGATACCTCCAATCAGACCGCCAATCTGAGCTGTCGTGAGGCCGGACGATTCGCTATCGCTACCTGCAACCGCCGTTTCAGACACCTTCGCTTCTGTGTTTGGAAGAAACTTGGGTACCGCTGTCGTGTCAGCAGTAGGCAGTCCTGCTGGCGCCGAGGGAGTCTCAACGGTCGTTGAAGTAACCGTGGTGACAGACCCTTTTCTGGATCGATCGGTGGCTGTGGTATATGTAACAGTAAAAACCATAGTCGACGGGTCGGTGGAATAGCATGCGCTGAGCGCGCAGCCCAGACCAGTCTTGCAACAGCCATAATTGTACGAAGCAGGGCAAAGATGGAAACCGGTTGGGCATGCGTGGGAGGCAGACGCCGGGGGCGTACAGTCGTTTTTGCCGCAGACGTATCCTGTTGGGAGTTAGCTTTCTTCTTTTTCTCTTTGTGGTTTTTCTGTCGTGTTTTTATATCTGTTTCGTAGATAATTTCGGGGGTTTCGGCTACACACCTTGCGGGCAGCAACCCCCGGCAGCCTCAATACCACAATTGTAGTAGCCAGCTCTGCCACATGCCGTCATGACTGACATAGTTGTTTGAATGCATGAGTCGGTTTCACAGCCATAATTGCTTGGACAGCAACCTCCACCGACGGACGCCGGGCACAACGAATAGCTTGTCGGACAAACCGAGGATTTATGTCCTCGCTCCTGCAATAGAAGCTGCGTGGTCACAAATACCTTGTCTACTCGGCTCGGGGGGTTGAACTTTGGCAGATTAACCGCAGCAGCAGCTGAGGCCAAGCTAACGAAAGCAGCCAGGGAAGAAAGCCGCCACAGGCTTCGTTGTGGCTTTCTGGAAGTCATGTCGTCTATTGGCGTCGCGAGACTCTAGGCGGTGACTACCGACAGTTCCGATTCGTGCGGCAATGAGTGGAGGATCTCCCTCGTTCGCCTTTTCTGGACGGTCATGTGAATGTCTTCGTTCCCGTCGGCTTATCGCACAGTTGAGGCTGGGGCTGGGTAGCTCTGAGCACAAAAGAACAAGGTTCCTCAGTTGGGAATGACGTTTAGTGGCGATAGTAATACGAAATGCAAACAGTGAGAAGCGGGATCGAAATACAGGCTTAAAAAAAAGAAACAAAAAACAGCGAGATTGCAAAAAGAAGAAAGGAAGAAGTAAAAGCGCTGGGGAGGAGTGGGCGAGCACGAGAAAAGACGATTCGGCAGCACGAGCGATGAGACCTACGACCTGCGAAAACGGCAGCATAATCGGTCGCTGCGAATGCGACACGCGCTGTGAGGCTCCGGCCGCCGTAGCATCTTGTTACGGTTTTGGGAGTGGCGGTGGCCGTCTGCGGACTAGCTGTCGGGGAAACAACAGAACCTAGCCATCCACCAATCCGCGAAGAAGGCACCCCTAGAGAGCAGTAGCATTGCCGAAGACTGGGCAATAAATATCTCCACTGCCACAGCACAAGCCAGGTTGCTTATTCTGGATCAGCTTCTTTCGGGGGCTGAGAGCATTTGACCCACCACCTTCCGTCGTAGTGGGTGTCCCAGTGGCTGCACCTTCCGTCTAGTTGTACTCGTAGTCCAATCTGGTTGGGGCGGGTGGTACGTGGCATAAGCAGTAGGGGTGCCGTGAAGACGCAGCAAGGACGCAGTGAGGAAGGAACGTTCAGCAAGTAGCGAAAGGCCTCCCGGGCAAAAGAGAAGGCGCGATGTGCATGAAATGCTTGTTGGAAGGAAAATGGGGGCGGTAGGGCTGGTCTTGAACAGGAAGCTACGTAACCAGAACCATGGGGAGAGGGAGGTGATGTAGCACGGAAGGAGCGAGCGACGACATCCTAAGAGGCAGACTCATCTTCAACCAGTCGACAAGGCGATGGTGGAACAACCACGAAGCTTAAAGCAGGTTCACAGAGGCATAGCGACAGACAACGATGCCGGATACCGTCATAGATAAGACATCCTCTCGCAGACGGTCACGATGCCCCCCCCCCAAAAAGCGAGACAATTTGGACAGAACTCAAGCATCTATCATCCGGGAGGGGGGGATGGAATCGCAAACGGCCAAAACTCGCCAAAGGACCCCAAGTGTAGAAATGCGCGAAAACGAGCTTTACGAGAGGTCACTCTGCAATGTCTGCCTAACGACAAATGGCATGACGAAGGCCTGCGGCTCCCCTCCCGCTGCAGAGGCATAATACCCACCAACTATAGGTCCTCGTCGGCAAGCTCAATCCTTCAGCACGCCGTCCAACAGTTTTCCGTCGCCACCCTCCACAATAAATTCACGGCACTACACTCTCATGAAACCTCTGGTCGGGTTCTGGCGCTCTCATTGGCCATCTGACACCCAAAGGACTTTGCTTCCTGTCCTTTCTCGCAAAGGTGGCTTAGTCTTGGCAGAAGGCGCCGCCGGACTCGAAAAATGCAACCTTACGGGGAGTGCTCGCGATATGCCTCGACGTACGAATACACCTATCCACGGAGCAGCGACTCGCCGCCATTTTACGACTGTCTCTTTTTTGGAATTCTTTCCCAAGCAAACACATAAGGCTGTCGGTTTTAGCGCCACACAAAATGATCCATCGACCTTGTTTCGCTCTCAAAATTGCCACCGACGCCCGAAAGGGCTGACCCTCAGCAAAGTACCAAAAGCTTAAGGGCACCAGCAATGTGACTTCGTTTAACAAAAAAACAGAGAAATAGAGTTAGAAGCAGATGTTCGTCCGGCGCTGAAGCATGGCTGTGTTCACCAGCTTTGCGCCAGCACGAACTCGACCGACCACCATGCCGAGGGCTGCCACATGTTTCTCTATTGCACATCCCCTACCAGTTCATTTTAGTTACACACTATGATTGAGGCTCAGAGCCTGCGATGGCGATGGGACCATCCCTTAGTTCCTTTGCTCGGCGCCGATCAACCGTCCTTATTCCGCCCTGGCCCAGCTGAAATAGGTAAGGCTCTATTCCTCCAACCACTTCGATCGAGTGAGTGCCGTCAATGGAGAACAGGTAATTCTCGTTCACGAGAAGACAAAAATGTCGTAATGGATGTTCTAAAGGCTACGTTCGATACTGGAACGTAAAATGCAAAAGCTAGCTATGTACAACCCATTCACTATGCCCTGAAAAGTAAAAACAGAGAGGGAAGCTGTTGCCAGATGAACTCAATTTAGCATACGAACTGGATGACAATTCGACATGGCTCTAAGATATAGGAGTGTAAAGAACTCCAAGCGATATAGTTTCAGCAGCCTCCATTGACCATAGGCCACTGTGAAGTGTTGCGAGTTGACTCTCGCTCATAAGTAGCCAGATACACCTGAATATAGTTTACAAAAGTGATCACATTGGTTTACAACCTACCGCTAACCACAATCTCAGACAGTTGTCTCTTGTCGTCTTCTAGCGTCAAGTATTAGATCAAGGTAAGGCTAATATTATCGAGCCCATAGCCTCCTTCTTTTATATCGCAGGATCCCTTTTATTCTAAGTACGCGTACCCACAAGTTTGGTTTACCTCTTGCATTGGAGACTCGGGCCATAGCCATCTTTCTGCTTAGACTACAGCTTTCCGTAAAGAGAGATAGGTTTGCCTGTTCGTATTGGTTGGAATTTTACTTTGATAGTCTCCAACACACTATGTGGGTTATCGAGGACACCTTGCTTCGTCCACTCCCTTGGCTACCAAGACATCTGTTCTTGGATGTCCGGAGCAACGGTTGAAAGTATAAACATACTGTAAGTCTATGGACAAAGTGACCATTACCAAAGGCCACTTGCTGTCTGCGTGATGAATATGAAAGTTCCAAGCCAAACTTGACATCTATTCCAACCTCATCAACAGAGCACTCCTTCGGCCCGAGAGTGCTTGGAACTTTCTAGAAATCCGATCGCTGGATCTTGGTGCCTTATCCCATCCAGGTGCTTGTGCTTCCCAGTTATAACTCGACCCACTGTTGTTTCATGCGAGTCTAGCATATCCTTGGAACAAGGATCGTCCCGTTCCACCAGGCCCCAGGATTCCTTGAACCAAGCCCGCGATAGTACTGCTGTGTGTGGCATTGGAAAGTAACACACAGGTATCTACCACCTTAGAGGCCAACTCTGAATGACCATTCCTACTAGCGTGGATGAACGAATAGGCCATTTTCTAGGGATGTGATTTACTGTTCACCATGCTTCTCTTTTGACCACTTGGCTATAACGTAGGGGGATTTCACACGCTGGGTTAGAATCATGTTCAAGATTTCGTTCCGATCTAGAAGCTCTGCTGCAAGAATGAAACACAAAAAGAATGTAAGAGCATATGGCATGTGGATTGAAAGTCGATGTCCTTTTGTTGAGAATGACAATAAAAACCCCGGAATGGTAGGTTTTACCTTACTTTGTTCCGAATAGCAAAAACATTCCCACATGACAATCCTAGACTGTAGGGTATTCGCTGTTTAGACGAAATTGGATGCTATTGCAGTTGCTCTTGGATTGGACACCACGGTCTGGGCAGGCAGCACGATCTAGGAACTCGTCAAATATAATGCCGCCATGCCGAGTCTATTGCAAGTACGGTGATTGGCCATCGCAGTCATATTCGAGTGATAGCATTTGGTTGTTCCACAAAGACAGGCAAGGACAGGAGGTAATCGCCATTACACAAAGCCATGGGCCGATCTGTGGCATATGCCGTGTGAAGACATGTATGTACATACGTGTCTCCACCAATCCTGAAACAACGAACAAAAAAAGATTCCCACGGGATCTTAGCGTTTGCCGGATATGGGGTAGAGAATGGTATCACAGAGCTTGTTCTACGGGGTAGTTCCCTGGGGAAGAATGCTTGTTTCCCACAGCAGGTTTGAAACAAGGGAAAGACAAATCCGGCGCCAGCAAGCTCGGGCAACCGAGAAATGGTGCCGGTAGTCAATGGGAATGGCGAGCAAAGAGCACGCAAGAGTAGAAGCTAGATTTGACAGCCAAAAAAAGAAGCAAGACGCCCCAAATTAGCGAGGTACCGATGGAAAGGAGAACCTCTTCGTGTACTGGTGCTCCGTAGTAGCTGCGCACTAGGTACGAGTACTCTTCAGTGCTTGCATGGCGGAGTCGCATTCTGGGCGGTGGCTGTGTGCAGGTGAGTGGAGGTGCACTGCAACTATGGGGGGTGTGAGATGGGGTCCCATTCATGAGACGGGTGCTCACCGCTACAGGGCAAGTTCGGTTGATAAGGTATCCGCTGTTCACAGGCCAGCATCCAGGCGAGTGGCCAATGACGGTGATAGCGGTGATGGCTCAAAGGCAGTGTTGCTCACCGTAACTGCCAGTATTTTCGCCTCCCTATATCATGGAGTCGATTGCCTGTCATGGTGAGAGAGTATTTCAATGGTCTCCGTGCAAGGGTGACTCTCAGGCAAAGGCGGACATTTGGGATGCCCCATCACTGCCTGGGACAATGGTAAGATACTCGTGGCTTTGCAGATGCTAGAGGACCAGCCTCAAAACTCGCCAGCCACAGTGACGGGGTGTTGATCGAGGTGATGTTTGCATTTCGAGCGCGTACGTACTCGAACTCCGTGCATACGAAGCTACCGAGCGGCCGGACGTTCGGACTGCCGGAGTCCGTTTACCTACAAGTCGATATGGTATTTTTAAAACGGGGTAAAGGCATGGAACAGATGTTTCGGCTGTCTAGTCTTTCTAGTTACGAGTGGATGGCAATTGTGCGCAGCTATACTGTAATCTTTATATTCTATACAATAAATCTTGACATCTATACATTCTATACGTTCCAATTTATTTATACATCTATGCTCGTGCCGAATGGAAAGAAGGGGAATGAAACGGAAAATAGCAGAATAGCAGAATATGAAATTGTTTCGTGGGGGGCAAAACGCGACGAAGCAAGGCGGGCTTGCTTTCCGTTCTGCTGTTTTTCTACTTCATATCTGGTCTGGTGTCAGTGTGCTCAGAGTCGACACAACTATTGAGTATTCTGTCACATTTCGTGCTTCTGCCTCTGGCATTGTATGTGGTCTACAATATCTTGTGCCTCCTTTAGGCTATTTCCCCAGCCGTTGAGCATACATGGCAAGGACGAGGAGGAGACCGGCCAGGCAGGCAGAAGCCACACATCTTTAGATACTCCGTACTCATATCACACCATGAGCGGGCGAAGCCAGCCGGCAGTGAGCTTCTTCGGTCGCCTTTTTGCTTCCTCCTGATTTCTGCGTCTTCTGTCTGCCCTGAACGCCAGCGGCTCCACAATGTTGGTGCCGTGGCTGCGGTGACGGTCTTCGCACCCCTGCTGCATGTGTACGGAGAATACGAGTACGAGTGCTCCGTACGTTGTACATACTGACTACGGTGTACGGTAGGTATACGTGTATGTACCTGTGTGGCGTTATTTCTCGGCTCGGGGAAGTAAGCGGGGAAGACTGGACGTCCTGCTGGCTGTGGATATGGCAAACAAAGAGCGGTAATTCGCCGTTTTGTACGGATAACCACGTCTTACATTATTCTGGATGGAGCCTACATCCCCATGCAGTGTCATTGTGCCTCGGATTGATTCCAGCCAATGCGCTGCCGAACCTCCTCGTAGCATCCCAGACATACTTCTCCACACCTGCATGCAACGCAATCATCAGAAACGCCCCCATTCGCAACCAGGACTACCCGGTACGGCGAGGCGCAGATGGCTTGGAGGCGGTGGATGTACGCGGTGTGAAAACGAGTCGTTATGAGTGCATACATGTACTCGATCGCGTAGCCGTTTCTGCAATGGCCATTCACCCCCTCGCGTGTGCTGAGGATGGATGTTTTCCTCCAGTACTACCTTGACAGTCTAGGTGCGGGACTTGAGGGCCGCCGTTTCCTGTCGGAGGTTAGGTTGGGGTCC
Source organism: Graphilbum fragrans (assembly GCA_001513895.1). Taxonomy (NCBI): domain Eukaryota; kingdom Fungi; phylum Ascomycota; class Sordariomycetes; order Ophiostomatales; family Ophiostomataceae; genus Graphilbum; species Graphilbum fragrans. The sequence goes on along the minus strand of LLKO01000039.1, from coordinate 148,087 downwards.
TGCGATGCTATGGCTCTGTATAATGACTCCGTGGGATATTGGGAGAAGGGCCTGCCTATCTATGCACAAAGTTATGTGCATACAGGACGACACAAAGGCCAAGGGGCAGCCAGATGGTATATGAGATATGGATGAGATATGGAATTTGTTAAACGACAGCCATACCCCTTTCCTGTCATTTTAAATTGTTTCCCATCCCTTTCGATCATGCTCGGGGGCGGCTTGCCTGCCGCTTTGGGGTGATGCGGGAAGAAGGGCTGTGGAACGTGTACAGAAGGAGAAGCAGGGTGAGCAAGAGCGCGAGAGAGCGACAACGCGGAGACAGAGAGACAGGGGGTCGGTCGGCACTTTGCGGGATATGCTCGGTACGCCCAGGAATGCGCCATGGGGTGTGGATGTTGTCGTAGCACGCACTACGCCACTTTTTAGGGAGGGGGTTGATGCAGATTTGGCTGCTTGCGGCAATAGACTGGAAGGACAGGGCATCTTTCCGGCCTTATATTCAGTTGATACGTTGAGGTCGACCCGGGGACTCGCGGAAGCCACGAGGAAAGACGGCGAGCATGTTGCCGAGCTGCTTCTTGACCGCTGGGGCCTCGTTCGGGGGCCGTTCTTGTATGGAACAAAGCGTATCGAACGGTCACGGTTAGAATGCCACGATGTCTGCTCTTCTACGACTCCTGAGCCATGGAGTCGAGGTTGCCGAACAAAAGCACAAAAACAAAACAGTCTAAGGACTGAGCGGCAAAGTCGAACGATGCCTTCTGCACGGGCACTATAGCAAGAACGGCTGTTTGTAATCGTGTCGTAATTCTACTGACAGTTCCGGAGTGTTGTAGTGGCCGACTCTATAATACTCCCCAATTTGTGGCCACTTTGGTCGTCTCCGGCTGGCCACACACTACTATTCGCGATACAGCCAGACACGTTCCATGTCTTGGAGGGGAGTATTCGCACCATATGCCGCCCGGACCTCTTCCGCTGCTGCTGGGCTGTCGCTGCTTTTCCTATTTCGATATAACCTGCCTAGTTTTCACTATCGTGAAGCGTCGAAAATGGCACCAAACGGGAAATTGAATGCTTCCCTGGAGCGCTATAGCCTGCTGGCCTTTCGCCCTTTCTCAAGGCGGTAAGTCCCCCGTGCCGTAGGTGGGCGTGATTTCTGAAGCGTGATTTCTGAAGCATTGCATGTACTGTTGATGTCTCGGTGATCTCTCCCGGCATGATGCTAGCCATGCTGCTCTGCATAGTGATATTGCTCTATAGTTGGGCAAGATGCCCAACTATATGCGGTGGTGCCTTCCCCATTACAACGAAATGCTCAAAAGACGGAGTGACAAGCAGAGCACCACAGTGGAGTCAGTTGGCGGGCGGCACCTAAGGATATCCTCCCGACGCCGGTGCTTGCTAGTCTAGGCAGGGGCTTCTGGGCGGCGCCGACAGCACCCACAGCACCCACAGCACCCGCTGTGATATGGGTGTGCCCGAAGTTGGCGGCCTGTGGGTTGGCCAGCGTGCCATCAGCTGTTCTCTGTCGGCGGTAGTGTTGGTGGTAGGGTTCTCGCGCGCTGCTGCTCATACAGGCAAGCGCAAGTGCACATTCTCGAACGCTGTTTCCCTTGGAGTTGCTGTTGCCCAACTCGACGCCAGACAGCCCGATAGAGTAGGGGCCCACTCTGCCACACGCTCGCCCTGCTAGCTCTTTCCCATCCTGTTCTGCCCTGCCCTGCCCTGCCCTCGTGCGATAGGATATGGCTGTGTATTTGCGAAGTACTCCTCCTCGACAACTACTCGTAGCTAGCGCACCCTTCACCAGCGCTTCACCGTGGGCGTTATCGTAGAATTTACTAACTGATGTGCACCAGCTCCGCAACGATCGCCGTGTCTCAGACACAGCCCGTCGCCGTTTTATCGCAGTCATTGTCGTAGTCTCGAAGATAGTTGCACATTGCTGGTTCTCCTCATTTACTCGTACCGTCTGTGCAGCCAAGGAAGGCGCAACCGCGAGGCGCTACTTCGAATGTACTTTGTACCGTGCACACTCCCACAGAACAACAGCGGCCACTCGTACCCGACGGTGCTATCCCTAGTCCTTTCGCAAGTCCCTTTTTTTCGCATACGGCGAGGCTCGTTACTTCCCCCTCCCTGTTCCTCCGCCAGTCTTTCCGTTTATGATACGCCAACGACATCTCCAGACTTTCTGCACTGCGCGTTTTTGCCTTGCCCCAAGCCCCAATTTCCCCTCCGCGCCTCTCCCACAGTTCCTCTGCCCACTGGGCGGCCCTGTACTGCCCCGTCTTAGATTCGGCAGGCATTGTACGGAGTAGTGTACTACGCGTACTACGGCTGCGACGCCTCTTGCACGTATCGACCATACATTGCCGCAGGACCACACTACCGTACGAGCACATATTCTGTGCCATCCAGCGCAATATACATATAGGTGCGATGTGTGCGACCCACTTCTGATTTCCCTTCTTTCCTTCCACCTCGCCTACTTTCCCCTTCCAACCGGCTCCCTATTTTTCACCCTGGTCGCCGCTTCTGCTTCTCGTTCCCTTTTCCTTCCCCTTTCTTTCCGCATTCTAGACGCCGCGAGCAGGAGCTACGGAGCACTTAGCTACAGCCCCCCTCCAAGTATCTTTCGCTTCGCTTCGTCCTTCCCTTCCTTCTCTTTCCTCTCTCAGCCTCGACCCGACCTGTCCTGCTCACCGAAAAAGGCTGCCTACCTCCCTCACCTGCCTTAGTCGCTGGAGTCTGCTGGCTCTGCCGCCCACCGCTGCCCACCGTCTCTCGCGCCCTGTTGGGCTAGGCTGGACCTTCCCACAGACCTGCCCCCCGACCAAACAAGTATGGATTTGCGTCGTTCTAGCTCTGTCGCCGCTGTTCATTGACCATGCCAGCCGCCAGCTGACCACAGCACCCTTCTCGCTGGCCGCCAGACCCCCAACAACTTTTTCCCTGTCGCGCTACTCCGCAACTACGACGACTTCTTACGTCCCATCACCTCTCCTACTTATTGTACGCCTCGTCCTTTTTTTGCGCTTCCCGCTAGTCATCTAGCTACTCACTCTCTCCCGCTTCAGATACAGCTAGGCCTCGCACACTCGCCTCTCCTGGTCTTCTACTCCTCTTTTCTTTTTCGTTTCTTTTTTCTACATATATAATTCTTGTCCTCCCTTCCCTTTCCCCCACACTATCGCCCTCGTTGGTGTTTCCACCTTCTAGAACTCGACTGTTGGCCGCCTCCACTTCGGCCGGTTTTAGTCCGATACGTGAGGCACGCAAACAGCTCGCCGTTCCCTCACCTTTTTTCTCCAGTTTTCGCGCCATCTCATTGACCTCGACTCCGTTCTCTCTCCGTACCCTCCTCACTGCCTAGCGTTAATTCCGCCAGGGCCACGAGCTACCCGGTGGGCAAAAGCTGGGGAACCCCGCCTAAAAGGCAATCTCGCGTCCCCGACAAAATACCAACGTTTTGCCGTGCCACTCAGCACTTCTCGATTCTCCCACCCCCCTTTCCCTCCCACCATGTGGTTGGTCTTGTAGAGCGAGATCTGTCCATCATGGCGAGCGAGATGCAGTCGACGCTGCCCATACCCACGGTAAAGCCGATCCGCTTCGTCAATAGCCAGGGCCAGCCGCCTTCGAAGCGACGGCGAATCAATGCGGCGTAAGTTCTGTGTATTCCCTTGCCTTTCCTCGCGTTGCAATCCTCTGGCTTCTCTGCTTGCTTTCGATTTGTTACCTGCTTGTATTCTGCTTCCGGTGCTGTCTTCATCCCAGCAAGCTTGTCTGGCTGTTAACCTTGTGTCTTCTCCTTAGGTGCTTCACGTGCCGAAAACGAAAGACACGCTGCGACGGTGAACGACCAGTGTGCTCAACATGCCAAAGAAACGGGCATGAGTGCTTGGGTTACCAGGAATTTGACAAGAAAAGGGACAATGGCGCCAGTGAAGGGGCCTTCAACGCCGGCCGTGCCTCGTTCAGCTCCGACAACGCTTCCCAGGATAGAATGGCGGATATCGGGGTCAAGATAGAGCTCGAAGACGCCGACGACGTTATTGCTGGCAACGATGACACGATTGGCAACGGCCTCGAAAGAAGCAATCCCACAACTGACAGAGCCGAAGCGGCTGACCGCAAGATACGCTGGAAGTCTGTTAATACCACGCCAGAACGCACTCCTCGTCCTTCTAGCCACAGAGGTGCACGACAAAAAGGCCACTCCACTTTCAAGTCCGCGATCACTTCTTTGACGATGCGGCCACAAGGCGGCGGCAGCGACTGGGACTCAAAGGCTCGCGCCCAATCACCTCGCCAAATGCGGACCCAGGCACAGGCGCATTCTCGCCGTCGAAGCAGCGGACCTGGACGACAGATCATCCCACAGCAGAGCCAAAACGACAACCTTGCCAGCCAGAGCCCTGCTAGCTCTTCGCCTGTCCAGGCACAAAACTCAAGGCCAAATCCGCCCCAGCAGCACCGGAATGAGAGCCAGCGCGTGCCATATTTTCGCTACTTTGGTCCCACAGCTATTGTGCCAGGATATAAACAGATGGTGGTCGATGTGTCTCTTCGTGACCGTCGCCGAAGCCGCGGTAGCAGTTTCTCTGCCACATCGCCCAATGCTCCTCTGACGGACGCGCAACCACGTCGTCAGCCACAGGATCAACAGCAGCAACCATCCCAGAACGAACATATCGCGTCCCAATTCGATGGCCTGGAGGACGTGCCCGTCTACGACCCAAGCAACTCTGCTCCAGTCCACCCCCTTATCGTCGACCTAGTCAAGTTGTTTTTTGTTCATCTAGGCTGCAATTATCTGTTTCTGCGGGAGCAGCGCGTTCTCTCCATGCTTCGTGAGAAGCACATCGAGCCCATCCTGGTAGACGCCATGTGTGCGCTGGCCGCTCGCTTCTCCGACTTTGCCATCTTGAAAAACGGGCCCGACGCCGACGACGACTCTGCGCGCTCGCGATACGGCGAAGTTTTTGCCCAGCGAGCCAAGGCAGCCACTGTCGAAACCTTCCACTGCCCTACTGTTGGTGCTGTGCAGGCTTGCTTGCTCATGGCGTACGAGCGATTTGGAGCCGACCAGGATAGCGCCCTGTGGATGTATCTTGGCATCGCCATTCGCATGGCTGTTGATCTAGGATTGCAGAAAATTGTCGGCGTTCGCTACAAGGGCGAAAAGGACCCCTGGTACATCCAGACGTGGAGCCGCAAGAATAGCGATGAGAATGAAACCGAACCTAGCCGGGACACGGCAGAGTCCGATACTCTTGGAACCAGCCGAAATGGGCGGCATGACGATGAAGAAATCTCCGAAGATAGCGGTGGCACGCCTGTCTCTATTTCCTCGCAGGAAGAACCGCTGGGGCCTGAGGAGCAACAGGCCGTGGAACAGGAGCGTGTCGATACCTTCTGGGCTGTCTTCTTCCTGGACCGCGTGATTTCATCTGGCACTGGCCGTCCAGTCACCTTTCGCGACGATGACTACGAGCTGGCGATGCCAGAACCCACCGTGGATCATGCTACTGGCTGGCCTGTACCGTTTCCAACACTGGTGCAGATCATACACCTGTATGGAAGGGTGTCGGATGTGTTGAACAAGATCCAGAGAGCTGAGGACCTGAATCACGAAATTCTGGCAAAGCTGGCAGAGATGGAGAGTGACTTGACGAAATTGTATCAGCGACAGGATTCGCGCCTCAATTTCAACGCCCTCAACTTTCAGCACTACGTGCGCATTGGCCAGGGCACCACCTTCATATTGCTACACTTCTGGTTCCACGCCCTCATTATCATTTTGCACCAACCGACCTTGCTCACGCCTTTGGGTGGTGTTCAACGCAATGATCTGTCGTCAAACAGCCACGAACTGTCCATGTCTAGTGCCAAGACCATTGCTGACATTCTTGCGTTTGCCGAGCTGATTGACCCAAAGAGCTTCATTGGCAATCCCTTCACTTCCCAGCCTATGTATATTTGTGCATGCGCTTTTTTGATGGAATCCATTGCCAACTCCTCGGTGCCTGCATCCAACGTCGGATCTCCTCCGGTTGACGCTCACCTCGGGCATGATCGGAACAGCGGTCTACGTTATCGAAATGGAGCCTCAGCCGATGCGAGAACTATGGGGCAGAACAAGCACCATGCTCTTCTTGCTTCTAACGCCAACCAGAACTATCAACGCTGTTACAAGTCTCTGCAGGAGCTGCATACCTACTGGGGTGGCGTACGCTACATTCTCACGGCCCTGGACCAAAAGGCTAAAGGCATCTGGGATTGCGAAACGTACACTTCTGAGGAATACGAGAGCACTAAGCTTCCGAATCGTCGCGGCTCCCTCGACCGGCTGCAACGATTTGAGCTCCCGGATTCTCCAAATGCAACTCCCTTTATTCTTTCACTAACTGGAACAACAAATTCATCCAACCCCAGCCTCACTCTGCTTTACCAGTCCCACCCGGTACTTGCAGGAGGTGCACCGGCAGATGCAAGAGTCATGGCACAGCGGGGTGGACAGGTGAAGCAAGAAATAGAGCAACAACAGAAGCAGGTGTACCAGCAATTTGATCAGCCACACCAGCACGCGTTGCTACAGCAATCTCCCCAGCTGATTTCCGCTTCTACGCCTCCTGGGAATATGATCTATGACCCTATTCGCCAAAGCATGCCTGAGATCCCAACAATGCTTGCAACTTCCTACTCACAAGCTCCGGTATCTGCTATGCGCCATTCTGTCCAGCCTGTCTTGCAGCACCAGGAAAATCGACCCCCTACGTCGTCGATGTCTGAAGACCAACACACTGTGAATGATTCCCACCGCCAGCCATACGACATGGGTGTCTACGAGGCTATACATGCCACCACAATGCCCAACACCGACAGCCAGTCTAGAATTTACTCGGACATGGCTTTCCATAACCCGAGTCCGATGTATGCCAGAAGCCACATGGACGGACCGCAGCAGATGCAAAATCTCGCGCCGCATAACAGCCACAGCCGGCTCCAGCAATTCATTCCCGCTCATCAGCCAACCAGCCACGACGAGATGGCTACACTACACTTCCAACAACAGCAACAACAGCAACAACAACAGCAGCAACGAAACTTACAGCACGTACAGCACACGCAACAGCCTGTATCAGCACCCATACAATCATATGGCACTCCTCCTTCCAATCAGACATCGTCATATGAGCCCTCGGTCAAGCAAGCAGCGTCTCCGTCAGATAGCGGCCCTGCCGACCCAACACTGAGTGCAGCCAGTACTTCCCACGGTGCTCCCTTCAACGTTGAAGGCCAGAGCTCCTTTTTCCAAAATTACTTTATGCAGCGCGGGCTTCCTGGTGCTCCCTATGGGTTCCACAACACAGGACTGGTATCTGGCGGCATCATGTTTGATAGCCAAGAGGTTGACATCCCCAGCTTTGTCTCGTCGGTGGAGCCCGTGCCACAGCTACTAGAGTATCTGCCAGGCAACATACTTGATCTATTCGGAAATAACGGTGATGTTGGACCGTAAGGCCTCAACAAACATCAGACATATCGGCTATTTTCGGATCTACTTCTTTCACGTGCCCTTTTGGCTGAGCCCTTCACTTCTTTCCATGATTGCCTTATTTATTTTATTTTTTGGAGTTTTTTGTTCTACTTTCCCCCTTATTATTTTATTTGCTTTGAGCTCATTTTCTTGCCTTTGGTTTAACGATCGCGACATGTTTTGTACTTGTTTGATTATTGTTGTTTGATTACTACTACGAATGACGATAGGTTACGCGGGAAAAGCACAGATACCTCCTTGCATCTAAAGACGAGCTACACTGCTATTTTCTCATTTTCTCTTACTTGCTTTTGATAGTTGTTTGCTATTGTTTATATTTTATTTTCCTACGGGGGGAAGAAAAGGATGAAAATCCTGCTCTTGGGTTTTCTCTGTTTTTTCTTCTTTTTTCCTATTTCATTTTCAGGAATTGGACTGGAAATACTCCTCGCTCAATACCTACTTTACTGCTTTTGGTGAAACAGAATGGTTCGGCTTAGTTCGGTTAGAATGACTTGGGAAAACTTTTATTCTTGGAGAATGCGACCTTTTTGTCTCTATTGGGGTCTTGGATTTGTCTGTCCCATCTCCTAGCTTGAGACTACACATTGGGCCTAGATTTTCAGTAGAATTATGACGTCGCATTGCACTCCATTTGACCTAAGATCTTGCAGATTACAATGTATTGCTGAATAGGATGGCGCATCCTCTGCTGAACAACAAATACATGGAGGTGACCCTAAACATTTTCTAGAGCAGTGATACAATTCGGCCATGATTGAGTAGAGTCAGGAAGAAAACATCTAGAGATTTTTTGGTCTTTGGACATTAGGATTCCCCTACTTAAAGATCATCTTCACGATACTCGCCCTCATTCAGGTCAACGCCAATCTCCTCTAGAATGAGATCATCTAACAAGGATCCATCCTTCAGATACACCCAGCGGCCTGATGATCCTTCGCCAGCCTCAATGCCGGCCTCCACTGTCTCCCCGACCTCGGTCGCCCAGTCGTACCGCTTCGGCCCTGAGAGCGGCGACGAGAGCCAGATCTGTTTGTTGGGCGGCTGTTTATTGATGACGTAGGTCCGGTGGCCACCGTCGCTGCCACCATTGCCGTCAATTTCGAGTGTCAGCACGCCTTGGCTAAACTCGACGTCGATGTCTTCACGCTCGTCTTGCAATTCCTCGAGGCGGTTGACGAGGCGATCTAAGTAGCTGTCGGCCAGGTCGTGGTACTGCGAATCAGTCAGGTCGACGGCGTCGAGGTACTGGGGCTTGGCTTGTGAGCTCGTTGCCTCCGCAGAGGAAGAGGGCGCGGTCGTGCTGGCCGTGCCGGCAGCCGCGGGCGAAGATAGGTGGGAGGAAAAAGAGCGGAAAGACGCGGAAGAGGCGGAGGTGGCTGATGTGGAGAGCCCCCGTGCAGTGGATGGTCTGCGGATAGAAGATTGGCGTGTGTCAGACCTCGACGCCCAGCGAGAGGAGCATTGTTGGCAGAGGACGAGGCGTGGCCGAGTGGACAAGATCGCGGAGGAGGAAGAAGAAGAAGAGGCCGAAGAGGCGAAAGAAGCTGAGAAACGACTCCGCGCCAGTCGGAGCGGAAGGGTTGACATCTTGTTCGAAGGGCGCGCCGACAGCTGTGGAGGATATTTGAAGTAGATTGTGCGAGAGTAGCTACGCCTCAATAAGGAGAGACCCAGGGCTCGTGGTCACGAAAAAGAAGGTGGTGCGATGCCGAGTGATGCACACGCGAAGCCCCATAAATATGCGCTGAGAAGCAGCAACGTTTTGCAGGCGGTCCCCACTAACGGGCCAATCGCAGGGCCTGTCTTAAGCCCAAGCCTAATAGCCGGGCCCCCACGAAAAACAAGGTCTAGCTGCCCCGCGATGTCGACATGCGCGGCCATTTTCCTGTCACCGCAAATCGGCCAAGCATCATCGCCCGCGTCCCGGCGCTCTTCCAGCCCCGACTTCTCCGCCAGCCTTTGCGCCGCTGCACCGCCTGCTCGCCGCCATGATCAACGCCTTCCTCGTTTTTAACGGGCAGGGCCAGCCGCGGCTGACCAAGTTCTACACGCAATTGGTAAGCGAGATTCTTGTGATTTGGCTTTTGCCTCGTGTATTCACAAGTCCTCCAAGTCCCCCTTTCCGCCTCCTGCGACAGACGCTCTAACGCGCGCCCACGCGCCCCCCAGGAAACGAGCATCCAGCAGCGCCTGATCTCGGAGATCTTTGCGCTGGTATCCAACCGCCCCGCGGGCTCCTGCAACTTCCTCCCGCTTCCGCCGTTGCTGGCCGGCAGCGCTGCGACGGCAGATTCCGGCGCCGGGTCCGATCTGCCGTCGCTGGTGACGTACCGCCACTATGCCACGCTCTTCTTCATCGTCATCTCCACGGCGACCGAGTCGCCGCTGGCTCTGATCGACCTCATCCAGGTGTACGTGGAGTCCCTCGACCGCCTCTTTGAGAACGTCTGCGAGCTCGACCTCATCTTCAACTTTGAGTCGATGCACGCGACCCTCGGCGAGATGATTGTCGGCGGTGTGGTCATCGAAACGAACCTCGACCGCATCGTGGCCGGCGTGCGCGCGCAGGGCGTCGTGGCGAAGCGGCCCGTCAACAGCGGCACCAGCTTGGGCGGCAGCAGCACCAACGGCAACAGCAGCACCAGCCATTTGGCGGGCATTGGCGCGACGCTCGGCTTGGGCGGCAACTTTGTATGGCATGGAAGGTGAAGAAAAGAGCCATTCTTTGGGCGGATCTCGAAATGCGACAGGGCTACCGGCACACCAGCCATGGTCCTCGATATCGAGGAGAGAGGAAGCCACTGCTCCTCGACAGAACACACGACGACGCACGGCAACACGGCAAAGCATAGAAATGAACAGGGCTATTTGGGGGAGAGGAGGGGTATTTTTTCTTTCATGAAAATATTGCTACCGACCCAAAAGAACCTCGCATAATTTTGGCAACGCCGAGCCAAATGCTATGGGCAAGGTGCGGCTAGCTGCGGGCACCAGCTCCGAAAAGCTTCTATTTGCTGCTTTTCTCTGCCGGAGCCGCTTTGCTGGCGCTGCTGTCTTCTCCTTCTATGCGCCTAACCGCGGACCTCTGCCCGCCCTGCAGCGCTCCCAAGGTGTTCCAAAACCACGTGCGGACCTATCATGTTGCGTTAGTTTGTGAGCCTCCAAAGCCACATGCCACACTCGTTCTGTCCGCACCCATAGGCAGGGGCGGCAGCGAGAAGTAATGACCATATGTCAAGGCAATCAAAGCATCTGAAAAATACACAATCAAATAATCAAATAATCGAAGCAAAGAAAGATACGTACCCCTTCCAAAGGCTGCGGGCCGTCGTCCCATTCCATAAACAGGACGCAGTAGATCACGACAACTGCAGGGGGCGTATGATTAGCAGTTTGGCTTCAAAAACCTGCCCAGACCCTCACATCTACTTGCATGTAATGGTGAATAGCTGCGCCAACTTGACAAACTGTATCCACCGCGGCCGCTCAGACCGTAAAGCCAGCCGACGCTTGAACCGCTTCTCGAACCGCAGCTGCTCCTGTGGCGATAGCTGGGTAAAGTCTGGCGGCCAGACCTTCTTGGTCTTATAGATGCGTCGAGGAGGCGACAGTGGCGAGGCAGCCGAGGAGGCCGACCGCCGGATGCTGAGCTGCGATGGGGGAAAGGGAAAAGAGGCCAAAAATGGCGATGCTGCTCTTGCGGCGACGACACTCTGCGGTCGCGCACCCACCGCCGCCATACGGCCAGCTGCACGTGGCAGCATGTCTACTGACCAATGGATGCTCCAGCCGAAACCACAGCACAGAAATTGGGGCGCGTGTGAATGTGTGCAAATGGCCAAGAGCGGACAGACCGGCGCAAACTATCGTCGCTCCATGGAAGAGAAAATCCGGCCCACAATTCCTGCTGCGAGCAGTTAAAATTAAGGCTCTGGTTGGCCAGTCGCCCATCTAGCCCGTCGAGCCAATCAGCGACCCGGAACGCCGCCCTCTGCCTCGTAGAATATTAAACAGTGGTGTCTTTCTCATTTTCATTAAATGCTTTTATATCTGCTTTGGGCAGGAATTCATTAGTCCGGACTGGATTATTGTTCCACTGACCACCGTCTAGGGGTGCACTGTAAACATTCGCACGCAGTCACGATATCGGCGGACACAGCCTAGAGTAGATATAAATGAAAGGCCGTGAAACCCTTGGCTCCCTCCCACAAATCCCATACGCTCAAGGGAAAGAGTCCAAGGATACCCTGGCAGCAGCTACTTTGACGGACTTTGCATGGGCTGAGTCTCGCTGTAGTTGCATGCACAAGCGGCGCGACAAAGAACGCAGGAATGAATTCATCCTCTTCGAGATGTTACTAGGCTTATATATTCATATTCACTTCTACAAAATCCGAAGAGGATCATCAACAGCGCAGTGCAGTACACATTCAGCATAGAGACGCAGCTGAGCAGGATAGCGGGGCGGAAACGAACAGAGCGGGCAAACAGAGGATGGAGCCAAGCGTAGCCAAATCAAGCAGCTTGTCTGTGTACCGCCGCTGAGGACTCAAGCCTTTTCGCAAATCGCGACATCGTAGTCGACGTGGTCCTGCTCGTCTTGTCCAACTGGCTCGTTGTTTGTGTCGGCGTCGTCGTCGTCGTCGTCGTCGATATCGTTGCGGCAGACGCGCCGCCGCCTTGCTCAGCCGCCTGGCAGGTTTTCTTCTTCCTCGGACGACCCATCCTCTCCAGCCGCCGCAGATTCGCACGGGTCAGAGCTGTGCGCATGCGCTTCTCGCCAGTGGCCGCCGCTTCTAGAGGCACTGCTCGCTCGCTCGCTCGCCGCCTCGCCAAAGCACGCTGCTCTTCGTCTCGCCGCCATCTTCCTTGCTTGTCTGGTCGTGCTGCCGCGGTATTAATACGCCTCGCCATGGCCGTGAATGCTCAGGGCCATTCACTTATCATGGGCATTTGCGTGGTGGGTGCCAGAACAAAGCACAAAGCACCTATATAGCCAAATGGCTGGCGAAAGCGCCGTTGATGCTCTAGGACACGAGACAAGTTGGGGGCTCGACAATGGGAGCGCGTCGGGTTCATAGAGGCCACTCTCCGTTTTACTGCGCTAGGTGCTGGGCTACCAAAATACTTGCAGCAGGCCGTCTGGTGAACCAAGGCACAAAGAACTCATGTGCTATCCTCACGGCCGACATACGTCTTCTTTTCCGGAAGCGGCGGCCGCCGACGAGAAACGTGTGAAAGCACTGAAAACCGGGGATAAAAGAAGGCGACAGAAGAATAAAGACCAGAATTTCTTTGTGGACGACAAACGCGGTAGTCTTTCGCCAGAATGTAACGTATATTGCATTAGATGAGCTCGAGCCCGCCCAAATGCCCTCATCAGGAAGTTAGAAAGCAGCGAGTACCATCCAAGAGAAATCCTATATTTTAGCGGTTTATTGTAGCGGATGCAGTGGGGCCATCGCTACGGTAAGGCTGAGTATTGTATATATTAGGTGGGGGCTTACGTTGATTGTCGTGTGTGCTTTGGCCGACAAGAAGTCGCCGATCTAGGCGTTTCATAGCCATTCCTATGTTATCGAGTGATGGTGTAAAATGTTTGAAAATGGCGGCCAAAGACAGCATCGCACACAGACTTTTGAGAAAGAAAGGTGTCCGCGTAGAAGGACTTAAACAGTCTTCGCGCTTGGCAGCCAAGTCCAAACGCCCTCGTCAACAAGCACAACAACATCAAACACCGGTGGCTCAGCCTTGGAAAACAAGTTAAGCAGCTCTCATTCGAAGGTGGTGGCCTGTACGGCTGGCTCGCTCTCCCTCAATGACCATATCTTTGCATTATCGCCGCCAGAGCGACTCTAAACAGCCCCCCAATCTCTGCCTCAAATGCCAACAAACTGAGGCAACACAGCAGGCTCGACAGCAGCGTTGGAGACATTTCTTGGAAGCACGATTTCGGGTAGCAAAGAAGCTTCTGGCGAACCGTGATGTTTATTTTTCTCGCAGTTGAGGCAGGCAGCTACTGTATGGAAAATGGATGCACCGTGTACATTCTGTGCTGGTCTCGATCAAGCTGGAAAACTGGTTCATGCATGGAATACACTAAAATCGCCTTGGCATACTACCCTTCCACACACTCTCACATCCCGCAGCCCCATGCGCTCAATCCATCGCCAAACACCTCTTTCTGTGCCGTCAGTTCCGCCGTGGTCCAAGTCCAGATCCAGAGCCCGTCGACTCTCGTCTGCTCGGCCAGTGCGCCATGTTCGCTTGAAACTGGCCGGGCGCTCGCAAATGGCGCCGTCTCTCGCTGATGAGGACTCAGACGTCCGCCATAAGAGCCGCAGCAGCATGCTCACGAGGCTGGGCTTGCTCTTGGGCCAGATGTCGGACGTGACGACGCCCGGGTGCGCAGCCGAGACCCCCCGCGCCAGATGCTTGTTATTCTCGGCCAGCGCGCACAAACAGACAAACAGCGTCTACGCCAGCTTGCACGGCTGTTGGCGTCGTCAGCTTCGTTGGCGTCGTCAGCGTCGTCAGCGTCGTCAGCGTGGGCAGAGTGGCCCGACGCCTTTTGGCTCTTCCCCCCGTCGGCTGTCCGATGGTCGAACTGCCGTTGGGGTGGTTATTGGTTGCCCCCCGCTTGGTCTACCACGTCTGACAGCCGAGAGGTATGCTTGTTGAAGTGTAAGTGCTCATTGACTTGTTTCTTTTCTTTTGTTTCATCTTTTTTTTTTTAAAAAGAAGAAAAAAAAAATGACACCGTCTTTACACAAACCTCCCCGTCTCGGCCATTTATGCAGCACAACGGACGCAGTTAGTTTACTTCCAACACGTCACGACATCTCCTAGTGCAGCCTATTCCATGGCCCATCGCTCCTGATTGCAGCTGACACGTAGGAATTCCGGTATCCATGACGACGTCCATAGCCGTTAGCCATGACCGAGCCTGTTGCGTATTGGACAATTGTACATCGCACATCCACATAGCCCAGTTTCACACTTGGATCGTCGTTACATGCGTTCCTTTTTGTCACGCGGCAACTGGTTTCTCTTACACAAGAGGCGTAGGGAATCCTCACACTTGACTCAATCGCTAGTTGCTCCCCAATGAAATACCCGCACGCCTGCATGTCTCTTTCCTGTGCTTAGACGTACACACTTACACACACACGTTACCTTCCACTTGCGTGTCTATATAATCCACCGAGGCCGCCACCTCGTCATAGACACTCTCGTGCTTGTCTTCTGTACATGGGCCGTTTACTATATCTTCCCCTGTCACCTTCCCACCCAACCTGTGCACTGTTCTCCAGCACTGGCCGTTCTGTCTCTCTTCTGCACATTCCGCTCGCTTACATATATTCTTCCACACGCCAGTGATCCTGTCTGTCGTTTCTGGTCGGATTTTAGCACCAAGATCGTTTAGATATATTCCTCACATGCACATTAATATCCCCCACCAAACATCAACATGAAGTCGCTGTCGATCATTTGTGCCAGTCTCGGCCTTGCAGCCACGGCCACGGCCAACTTCGGCTCCACCACCATCGTTTTGACCGAGGCCTTCACATCTACTACCACGATTGTCTTGCCGGGTTGGCCTTCTGTGAGCTCCTTGACCACCACGCAGCCTGGAGGACCCATCAGCGGCTACAGCACCAGTATTCCGACACCCTGGTCATCTTCTTCATCCTCTTCACCCACTTTGTCCACTTTGTCCTCTTCGTCCTCTTCGTCGACTTTGACCACCTCATCGACCTCCTCGACCTCGTCCGCGCCATCCATTACCATCCCGCCGTCCAGCAGCAATGCCACGACAACCATTGTCAGCCCGACAACATCGGCGTCTTCTACAGTGACCACAGCCGGAGCTGGGACTCTGGATGTGGAGCGCTCAGCCATGGGCCTCCTTGTGTTTTGCGTTATGGGCTTGCTTATGGTGTAAGAGGCGCGGAGGAAATTTATGAGTTTGTCGAAGAGGGCCGTAGCCGGCTTCGGAGCAATCTAGAACAACGCAGAAACATGTGCTGTACTGCCGTTTAATTCTAGTGATTCTTGCTTTGGATTTTGCATGATTATCAAAGTTACCAATTTAATATCTCTATTCAATCCTTGCGACACCAACAGTTGGTTCTATTCATTCGGGGCAAAAAAAGTTTAGAAAAAAGCTCAATACCTTCGATAATGACACCGCCGCTCTGCCACCTGGACCGGCAGGGCTTCTCCCCTATTCCCAAGTTGTGCTATGGTAGTACAACCGGCCCTGATGGTATGGCCGACTATGCACATCTATTACGCGGCTTGCATGCTGCCGTGCTCACTATCTGTGGTGCGACGCCGTTTCTTACAGCGCCAGAAGGTGCTGTATTCCACTGCTCCTCTCGAATCCCTTCGTTCTTGTAGCACCAACTTGGGAGCACCCATTCCGGTAAATCGTGGTCCTTTTCTTCCTCGATTTGGCACCGCTAGCTGCGGCTCGGATTCTGTCGGCAACCCAACCCCTTTCAGTGTTCAGAGCGCTCACAGGCAACCTGCGCGACGTATGCCATGGGTATGGATATAAATAGCAAGCCGGAGGCCTGCCTGCCTCCTGTTGCTCAAGCGTGCGCCTTGAATTTGTACAACGCCGTTGGAAATAGCGGGAGTACGTCGTGCAGGAGAAGAGTTGGACAGCGGGGCACAAGACGAACAGCGCCACCATGCTGTATCCCATGTTCGACACGCTGTTCCACTTGAGCCGTCCCAGTCTGTGCCTGCTGCCCCGCCATGTACTATGGGATATCTCGATGCATTGCATCGTCGTGCGTTTTGCGTCTTTTGCGTCGAGTTTCGTGGGCTGTACATTTGTGTAGTTGCTGTGTTGCGCGCCACGCGCCTGTTTCTGCCGGCGTCATGCACGATGCGAGGAGAGATGGCAGCCAGCCTGGGTCGCTATTTTATTCGTTCAGGCGGTAACAGCCACGGCTTCTCCTCCAACGCTGGCGACGATGCTTTCTGGTAAATCGGCCTAGTTGACGGTTAGCGGTTCTGTGACGTGCTGTAGAGACAACACCGTCCCCGGAGCGACAACGCGCCCCCGGATGCAGATGCCCAAAGACCTACCACATCGTAAATCACCCGGATCATCAGGCTGCAGCTGGCACACACGGCAATGTCGTTGGCCTCTTGCACCAGGTCCAGAATAGCGATCTCGAATCGATCGCCACATGGACAAGGATGGTGGTAGATGCCGCGGTCGAGGTCCAGGGTCATGTCCTCGATTTCAACCTCGTCGTAGATCACAAGATCGTCTTCGTCGCTCATCGTGGTTTTCGGGGGGACCTGGTTGGCTTGCGCTCGAGAGTGGTGAGTTGTGAAAGGATGTCATGAAAAAAAAAAGCTGTGATGCTGGCGGGGAAGGAACTGCGGTTGTTAGAGGCTTAAAAATTATTACGGGGCGGCAAAAATGCACTGTGCCAATTCGCGCGGTCTGTGCCGAGACTGTGCATCAGCACTGTGCATACAATCAACGGCGCCGTATTAGCTGCGAGAAAGAACTCACCACTACGTAATCAGAACTGGAATGTCTCGACTTGCAGACATCCAGACCGCAAAACGTCTTCTCCTCATGGCGCAGACAGGTTGTTGTTTCTTTCGGGGCTTACGGATGGAAAGGAGATTTAGGTAATCCTAATGATTTTCATTTTATTTGGCTCCTAAACTTCGTGCACAGATGAATAAATAAAGTCCCTAAAACAGGGAGGATTGGGGATGTCCGATGATGGAACGGCCCCCCAGCAAAATAAGGAGAGACAAACTAAAAAGAAGCTGAAAACGAATTAAGGAAAGACAAAATGCACTCGTTGCCATTTGAACCATGAACCCAATATCCTTTTTTGATCGGAGAAAAGCAAGACCGCTCAATGCCGATGCATCGCGCTGCTTAGCACCAGCCCGAGAAGTGGCCGGACGAAAAGCTGGTGTCGTAGCCGACCGAGCAGCCGGAGATGGTGTCGAGCAGGGTGCAGACACCGTTGCTCTTGTTGAAGGAGAAGGACACGCAGCTGGACTTGGTGTCGCAGGCGTCGGCGCACTCCTCGGTGGTCGACTTGGTGCAGGTGCTGTACTTGGACGAGCCCTTGGGCGGCGTGTACTTGATGGAGCACGAGACCTGGCAGCTGCAGCCGTTCTTGCGGCCGCCGATGATGCGGGGCGTGCAGGTGGGCGCGGCGCTCGTCGTCGTCGTCGACACGGTCTTGGTGGTGTACTTGGTCACAGTGCCGGTGACGGGGATGACGGTGCTGACGGTCGAGGTGTAGTCGTCCGTGTAGATGGTGGTGGTGGTCACCTGCACGGTCTTCAGCGTAGTCTGCGTCAGGTACACGGTGCTGGTCTCGGCGCCCGTGGCATAGACGGTCGGCGTGACGGTCGAGGTGACAGTCTCCGTGACCGCAGGAACCGACGCCGTGACCGTCTGCAGCGTGATGCCCCAGCACGAGCAGGCCGACGAGTACTTGGCCGAGCTCGAGCAAGCGGTGGCGTACGTCGGCAGCGCCGTGGGGAAGACGGTCACGCCGCTGGCGCCGCCCTCACGCTTCCAGCCCCAGCCGTTGCCGCCCCAGCCGCCATGGCCGCCGCCGCCGCCAGCACACTTGGTCGTGACCGTGGCAGTGACAACAACAGTGGCAATGCTGGCCGTGGACGTCGTGACCACAGAGACCGTGGCAATAGGCAGCGACGTCGTCAGCGTGTTGGTCAGGACTACCTCGGTGACGATGTCCGTCTCCGTGGAGCCAATCACGTTGGAGACGAAGGTCTGGGTTGACACGGTCTCGGTCACTGGCGCAGCCGACGCAGTCACCGTTACAGTGGTCGTCGTGGCCGCCGGAGTGATCGTCACACTCATGAACGAGCTGCAGTCGGCCGCATGCTGGGCCTGGGTGGCAGTGCCGCCACTGCTGCCAGTGATAGCACGGGCACAGTTGTCCTGGAAGTGTTAGAAAAGCCAAAGAAGGGAGTGAAAAAGACCAACGTACAGGCTCGCAGATGTTGGCAGCGGCCAGCTGGACAAGGCCAGCAAGGATAGGAACGAACGAAGTCCGCATGTTGAAGAGAGAAAGTGAAGTTTTTTTTTTTCAAAAATGAAAGATGGAAGAAGCTGAGAGATAGGAAAACCGGGAGCTGGATGAGGAGGGAGAAGCCTTTTCCCTCGAGGACCAAGGCCCAGACCGGCGGATATATATACTTTTGGGAGGCACGGCAAGGACAAGAAGGTCAGGGAGGACCTGTCGCCTCAGCCCAAGGCAATAAGGCTTGTCCTCTGCGTCGGACCCTCAGCTATGCCCAACACGGCCTCGTGAGAGAGATCGCGGTCCCTCCTCTTAGACGGGTTCTGAATTAGGTTAGCCGCACACAGACACTTGTCTTCCCCTTGGCCCCATCCAACGGAGAACGCGGCTGGGTCTCCTCGCCTACGAGTGCGAGAACGGATGCTCGTAGCCACGGTACAGGACTGCAGCTGCAGCCAGCACAGTGACTAATGCACAGCTACCTGCATATTCCTACTTAGGACAAGTCCTATCGCAGTAGTGCGGAGGTTGGGAGGCTGGCTGGAAAATACCAAGCACAATGATGAAAAGAGAAGACAAAAAACAAATCATGGGGGGCAACGGCATATTAGCGCCTCCGAAATATTGTTTGTTGGAACGCTAGATATGCCCAAGAGAGGATGTCTCTGGATTGGACACCTCCCTGCTGTTGGTCGGACCACATGGGCTCATGGATTCATGGACTCATGGGTGGATGGGATGGATGTCCAGGCCTGGAGTTAGCGGTCTAGGTTACATCATGGGCGCAGACCTACGGACGCATGACGCCGGAAGAGGCGAGCGAATAAGAAAGCACGGGTAGATGGGGAGAGCAAAAAGAAATGAGGATGCCAATACGAGAATGTGCATCTACGAGGACGAGTAGCGGTGTGAATGGCAGGAGGCGCCTTTCGAGCGGCGCCAGCGGTTCACGGCATCTTGGGAATGGGTCCAAGGCTGTCCGCCAAGCAACGACACAGCGGATGGAGTACAACTATGTGGACACATGGGGCATGTCGATGAGAGGCAGGGGTGTGGGAAAGAGAGGGCGAAGAAGCAAGATGCGGGACGACATGGGCTGAAAAGGTGCCGGACAGGGTTCTTCCTGCGAAGTGGATGGGGCTTTCTGGATTTGGCTTCTCTCTTGGCCTCCAGACTCTATGAATGCTTCCTGGCCCTCCGCTGTCCCACAGCTATGCTGGCCAGGTTCCCCATAGTGACCAGGCATCCACGAGAACGACAAGGAAGCGAACACGACCTGCGGGATTTTTGTTTTTTGTTCTCCTCTCATCGAGAGGTCTAGCCACGAGTGGAGCCCGCGAGTGCCCGAGAAACACCGATGAAAGAAGCAAATGTCCGAGGATCAAAAAGAGGAAGCATGTGTAGCCATGTAGGAGCAACTCGTGCGAGAAGGACAGAGTAGACGGTTCTTGGTACCTAGGAACACAGCTCTTGGCGACGTGCCTACTAGATGCTACTTGTCCTCGTCGTGCCAACGGGAGCGCCGTTCTTGACCAACAGTCCCAATAATACTGGGTAGCTCGATGAGAACACCCGGTTTACACATGACCAGGCAACTTAGTTCTGTCGCCAGGACTTGCGAGCCCAAAGTACGGGGCCAATTACGGGACGACTAGCCAACCACCGGTGTCGTGTCTTTCCATACGTGAGAGCGCGCAGCAGAAAAGGACCAGAGGTACAAGCAACAAGTCGAGGTGTTAGTCCACGCCCAAATTTCAGCTCTGTCCATAGTAGGACCAACCACGGAGCCAGCCCAAAAGCAATATAGCATTTCCAGAGGCCGTTGGACGGACTGTGGCACTGAACTGAAAACAGACAAGGACAACATGAAAGAAAGGGACTACCAGAAAGATCTAATAGGAGAAAATTTGTGAAAGGACAACGCCCGTCCTCCACCTAATCCTATTGGCGCCAAAGTGTGTAAGTACATAAGAGCATATGAGAACCGTGGTGTACATGTCTCATCTTTTCGGGCCTGGACTCGTTCTGGAATAGTGCGGTTTGTACGCCGTAGTCACAACATCCACCACACACTCATGCACCCGCAGTTTTATGTGCCAGCCTTCAGCTGCCAGGCGGATACGGGGTCTTCTGCCAACCATTATGGCCATGCAGTGGCTGGGCCGTTGACAGGTGTGACAAGCAAAAACCCAGAAATACGAGCGCACACCCAATTACAATAATCGAGCGTAGACAATCATGCTCGTATACAGCCAGCTCTGCCGTTCGACGATAAAACAAGGTGTGGCTTGTGGTAATATAGCGTAGCTTCAGCTAAAAAGCACGGGGACAGCACCTAACCACGTTTAACTCGAAGACGGTCTCCCTCTATACTTACGAGTACTTGTGCCCACCTCAATGTTCCTCCCCTGACCCTTGCTCCATGCCCCATTGCATCCTATTTTTCACTTCTCTAGTGGGATCGGTGGCTTGAGTTCATCGAGAGGGCCGGTGGACTCTGCCAGTACGGAGTACACCAAGTTGTTCCTTTCTTACGGCTTCATACGTTCTAATCACTGGGCGGCAACGCGCACTGGACGTCCTTACACACATCTGAGGCTAGTCACGATTCTCGGTACGCCGTGACTAGTTCTTTTGGGAAATGCAGAAGCGCTATGGCAGTGCTGATTTTGACGATGCCTTTTTCCTCTTTTAGCCAGGTACCAGTATTTATGTACGGGAGACCGACAGTTCCGTCGCATTCTGGCTCAGCTTCCGAGCTAACTCCAAGATTACCAGAGTAAAGGCCAACACAGAGCGTAGTCGCAGCTGTAGAGGTGAATGAAAGAGGTCGTGTTGGCACTTACTCTGTCTGTGCTCTTTGACCCCTGCAGGTACTTACTTGGCCCTGTACTGTTTTCGTGCGTCGTACACTGGTATTTGTATTATTTTCAGTTGGTCCATGGACAGAGCCGTGGAATCACTGCTCATTGCGTCCTTCTGTGCGCTGTCGCCTAGCCCGGACAGACGCCAAATCACTTGGGATACGGGCTAGCGACTCCTAGTTTCTACCAATAATTCCAAGTGCAGCACAATTTCAGGAGGTAGAGAGCGCAACAAAGCGACGACCCACAGCGTCCGAAGTCCCTGCGAGTAGCTGTGCTCAAGATTGGTATTTTCTTCGTGCCCTTACGGGTACTTTAGGATAGTCTTCCGTGAACGACGTACATCACGAACACTCTCTGTACGTCGTACTCTGTACCAGTAAGTACTATTTGTACGAGTGCTCCGCAATTTCAGAACAGAGCGATTATGGAAGGAATGTAGCATTCTGATCTGGCGGCCAGGAATGCAATTCTATTTCTGGTTGCTTTTTCGGGTAAGACCCTACTGCTGATCCTACATGAATCAAGAAACCAGAGCGGGACATCTACGAAGTACCGAATAGGTAACAGCTTGTGATGTCGGGAAGAAACCTCGGAGTACAACTACGAGTATAATGTATAGTACGAGTGCGCTAACATTCGTACGGAGTACTCCGTAGGCAACGACTGTCAACACAACGAGACACCAGAGCGAGACATCCGACGCTCTTTCATTTTCCTTCTGAGTCCGCTCTCCACAAAGTATCCCGCGCTTACCGCTTCAGGTGATTATTTACATGATTCGATGGATCGTGACGGGGCCTATATCGCTCAAGTGAGTGGTTTTGGCCGAGGAGGGACAGAACGATTCAGAAGGACAAACGTGACGACTAAGAGGCAGACAGCAAAACTGCAGGTCTCAGCTGGCAAGCACTGCACGCCCAGTAGTATCGCTCCATTCTCGTGCAGCATGCAGGGGGGGGGACCCTTGCTATCACTTCAGCCGCCTGGCCCTTACCTAAGAAGTACATTGATGTTTGCTCGTGGACAGGTTGCCTATCACACATTCCATGCAAGTCCATGTCCACACAGCACTTTATGGCGCTTTCATTAGGAGGACGACATCTCGAGAGCTCGCCGTAAATGCTTTTAGCTGGTGGATACGGACCGTGGTTGTCCCCATCCACCGTCTCTCACTGGTCCTCTTCGCGGGTCTCCGCCTGCTGCGGTCTTTACTGCAAAGGTGTCTGTGACCCGTAGAAACCAAGAAGCGGCTGGTAGGAGCGCTGTTTTTGTTCTCCCATACTCCGTACTCCGTAGAGTGGAAATTACTTGGCCTGGCTTGGTGGATATGAAACAGTCAAGCCATACGATAGTAGGGGCATCGAGCGTTGATCAACTCTGTAAGTCATCTTTTTTATTCCTTCTCGAACTATTCAAGAGGCCGAAAGACAAGACACGAACTGTTTTTACACATACAGAAGCTCAGCTACAGGTCCTAGCCGCCAAGGTGGATTAACCTTCTTTTCCCATATGCGTGCTATCTTTATGGTCTACGAGACACGTTGTGAGTGTGTTTGTACGGAGCGTGTCTTGTGTCTTGTGCGCTGCGTGCAAATACGAGGTGTTGCTGCAGCTCATCACATGAGCAGCCTCAAAATGTGTGACCAACATGTATGCATGCATGCACGCCGATGCTCCTCATTGCCTCTGTCCCCAGAATCATAGATGCAGTACAGGGCACAGCTTTCGTATTGCCCGGAGCAGAGCTGCAAGCTCATGCAGCAGCTGTTGTAAGCGATATTTTGTGGCTGGGGGAGGGGCATTCTCAATGCGGCAAGGAGACCGGGGGGAGGAAGCAAGGAGGAAGCCATTGGAACAACGAAAAATAAAGAGGCCGACCAAAAACAGAAAGGAGCCAGACGGAAAAGTGGCGACGAAAATATGACCTCGTAGACGGGAGATGAGAAACGAGGAAGGGAGGAACCAAGGAAAGAGATGGCGGTAACGGGGGCTGCGCAGAGCGTTCCGTGTGTCGCCGAATCTTTCCGTCCAAGGCCCATCTTCTGATCCCCGTTGTCCATGTGATCTTGGGGCAGGGCTTTGGTGGTCATGCACGTACGCATGTACTCCGTATTGTTGTTTTGTTTTCCCGTGGGATCCGCTGTCTGCTTTGATTTATTCTTAGGCACGACGTGCGCGTTGGCCGAAAGTATGGAGAACCGCAGCACACTGCACCCTTGTCATGGTCTTATTATTTTTCTCGCTGGGCCTGGGCCTGGACACTTCGTTGTGCTTGAGCCTACCCGTACTCCGTAGCCAGCCATGGTCCCTGTTCCCTGCAGTTTATCGGCTTCTGCCCGAGCTGAAAAGAAAATAAAACGAGTACTCCTCACCCATACCCTGCACGAGTACGAGCGTGTTCTATCAACAGGCGTGTGCCAGGAGAAGGCGCCCAGGTGTTCTCTTTCTTTTCCACCGCATTTCGCGCTGTAGAAAGTGTGGAGGAAAGAAGAAAGTAGGACGGTGACGCCTTAATTTGCCGATATTTGTTCCCCCTTCGCTTCATTCTCCTTGTGCGTCTGTGACCATTCGTATTCTTTTTTTTTAATGCCTTTTCCTTCACGCCTCCAATAGTACGTTCCCTCTTTCATCACTCGATCGCAGCTACAACTGTGCATCGGGGCCAAGGCTGGATCCGGCATGGCCACCTGGAGCTCCTTGCTCACCAAGCTCCGCAGGAGCCCATAACACATGTTGACAAAAACGAGCTGGTCATTTGCGCTTGGCTGATGGGATTTTGGCTGCTATGTCGGCTGTACGAGTACACGCTGCCGTATCATATTCCGTAACTGCCGTATGTATGAGTAGAATGATCTAAAGGTAAAACATTCGTGCTGGGCCGTAACCGGATCGAGAAAGGCACTCGGAGACGTTCCCGCCTCTCCTATTTTCGATTGGACTACATAAGCATAATAGGGAAAAGGGGAGAAACAAAAAGGATGTTCAAATGCCGGCTCCATCGCCTCCGAACGAGGCAAGGAGGTCCGAAACGTGCTTCCCCTTCAGCTAACAGTGAAGGAGCCGGCGCTACTGTTGAGAGGCTAGGAAACAAAAGGCGGGTAGCAACAGCTGCAAACTACCAACAACAGACAGCCGACCTCGCCTTGCCTCGTTCTTTTTGTGCCTCTGATCGTCGCTGCATGCCATCACACTACAGCACATAACGGCCCAACAGAAAACACACACTCGTACACACACATAACTGGATGCATACTGCATTCGGAAAGGAGCGCCATGCTCCCAACGGAATATGGAGCCGACAAGACAGTCGGTTAGAAGAGTCGGTCAGCCAAGCCCTGCTCCTACATATACGAAGAGCAAACTGCGTACGACTAATGCAAGGGCGGCTTGGCCGGGGGGGGACCAAACTTTGGATGTCGGGCTCGTACGGACCCGATGAAGCTGAAGGTCCAGGGTCAAATTGCGGAGTATCCGAGCGGCTCAAGCAATCACACACACGCACGGCCAGGCATCCGGATGACGAGGACTGAACAGCTGCAGGCACCCGTTATGCGAGTTCAGCTCTGCCCCCTGTCGCTCGTACAGCTTGGACGCCTCGGGCGACAGCCCGTATTCGAAGACAGTATTGGGCAGCCAGGGACGGACAACAATAAACAGGGCACGGCAATGGGTATCTGGCACAGCACAAACCTCCAACTAATTTCTCTTATTCTTAGACTAAAAATTAAGGCGCAGGGCGGGTGAACAGACATTAGGAAAATAATGAAACACATGGTGGTGGATGGTTATGCCAAAAAAGAAAAGGAAAATAAATATACGAGATAAGTGGTAAGACAAGAGGAAAATACCAAGGGAGCGAGCTTAGATACAGTTGAGAGTGTATGTGCAAGGGAGGGAAATACACGAGTACAGCGGATATGGTCACAACGACAAGGTCGTTCATCTGGGCCCCGCTTAAGACTGGTTGGCTAGGTAGTTGGCCGCCTGTAGAAGATTAGCAATTGTGTGCAAAGAGCAAGCCGGGGGGGAGAGGGGAGGATGGAAAAGGGACAAAAGAACTCACCCTGTCCACATTGTAATCGTACTTCTCGAGGGCATTCAGGGCCGTGGCTCGCGAGTAGCCCATGGACGTCAGCTTTTTGAGGATGGGGTCATCGTGCTCGCCGCTGTCGGTCAGCATGCGGCCGGGACCTGGCGGACGATCGGCCTTGGGGCTGCCGGGAGCCAATGTTGCCCCTGGAGCTGCCGCAGTGGCAGAGGCAGCAGTACTAGCGGCACCAGCCTTGGCCGTGTCGGTGGTACTTGGCAGGGCAAACCAGTCGAGGTCGTCCGAAGTAGTCTTGTTGCCGGAGCCGGATCCGTTTTGCGTGGCTGGGGCCGAGGAGCCGAGGCTGGAAAAGTCGAAGCTGTTGTCGAGGCCGAACGAGGCGCCGGTGCCCGACACGTTGGAATCGGCCTTGGCAGCCTGCGAGGGAGGCGGCGGAGAGTCAAAGGAGAAATCGTCGAAGCCGGAGCGGCTGATGTTGCCAAAATCATCGTCGCCCGACCCTTCACGCGCATCCTCGAGGCCCTCGAACTCGTCGTCCATATCGTCGAAGCCGGAGCTCGAGGTTGCAGGAGCCACAACCGGAGCCCCAGCAGGAACCACAGCAGGAGCCACAGCAGACGCCGTTGCTGTCGCCGGGGTCGGGGTCGCAGCATCGGCCGAAGGAGCCGCCGGAGCAGCCGCCGGAGTGGCCGCCGGAACACCAAAGATGCCGTCCAAGCTGCTCGTTGGTTGACTATGTCCGATTAGTCTCTGCACCCGTATCTCCCGGATCTCACCGTACAAACAATACTGACCTGAACACGTCCGGAACAACTGGGTTGGTGACAGCCGGAGTAGGCTCAGCTGCCTTGAGAGCCGCGGTGCTGCCGTTGGTCTCCACAGCAGCGGGCGTAGACGTCTGGTCGTGCACAGCCTTGGGGGAAGCCGGGGCGAAATCGTCGTCGAAGCCGCCCTGGTCGCTGTCGGAGTCAGACTCGTCTCTCTCGAGCTCGGCAATGGGCGGGAACTCGGTGTTGAAGGACTCAAAGGCCTTGGCAGACTCGGTGTTGATGGCCTCGTTGGTCACTGGAATTTCCGGGAAGGCCGACGCGGCAGCGGCTACAGGATCCGCGGCCGAGGCAGGACCAGCGGATGCTTTGGCAGCCTTGAAGCTGGCGAACGCCGACTCAAAGTCCTCCTTGGCCTTCTCGTGGTCCTGGTGCTGGTCCAAGCCGGAAAACGCGTCGTTGAGGCTGTCGTTGTGAGCGTGGCCCCAAACGGCCTTTTCCTTCTCGCCGTCCGCCGAGGGTGACGCGGCCGCCACACCGGCGACACCAGCAACAGCAGCAATGCCAGCAGCTCCGGCCGCAACAGCAGCAACGGGAACAGCATCAAACGGCGACGACGTGATCTCGGCCGCCGCCGGCTCGGCCTCATGCGCCGTCTCCGATGGAGGTGTCACAAAGGCAGCGGTCTCCGGTTCCGGAGAAGCCGTAGGAGGAACAGGCGCGACGGCAGCAGCAGCCGGCGCAGGCGACGTGCTCGTGCTGGCGCTGTGGGCAGCTGCCGGCGGCGGAGGCGTGGCGGCCGGTGACGGCTCTCCAAACGGCGAGAAAACAGAGCGGGACGCATGCTCAGGAACAGCCGCAGAACCAGCAGCCGGAGCCGGCAGGGCCGCCGCAGCAGCCGGGATCGGCGTCGGTGCCATAGGAGCTGTGTACGTTGAAGAAGCGCCGCTGGCCGTGGACGCACCGGTGGTTTGCGGCTTGAAGGCGGGCGCAGCAGCAGAAGCAGCCGCTGCTGGCGGCGGGGATGTCGATGAGGCCGGCGGCGGAGGCCCAAAAACGTCGTCAAAGGACGTATCGGCAAACGACTTGGACGCCGCAGGCGCCGGCGACGGCGAGAAGACGCCCATGATGTCTGCGCTGCCCGTGCGGCGGAAGAACGGGTTGTTACCGGTGCTCGAAGCAACCGACGGGCTGACCGCAGCCGAAGCCACTCCGGCACTGGACGACTGGGCCTGGGCCTGGGCCTGGGCCTGAATCTGGCGCGCCAGGTCCTCGTTGGACCGCGCCAGGTCCTCAGCTTCGGCCTTGAGCTTGTCGCGCTCTGCTTCGCCCAGGGTCAGCTGCTTGCGGTTGATGGCCACAATGCCCTTTTGCTGGCGCGCCTCCGACTTGAGCTTCTCGATCTGCGGCTTCAGCTGCCCGATGTCGCCGTTCACCACGCGCCACCGCTCCTTGAGGCTGGCATTTTCCTGCTGGTCGGCCTGCAGCGCCGCGGCCATCTGCGCGTGTTGCTTCTGCAGGTCGCCGACCGAGGCCTCGAGCGCGGCCACTTCGGTCCGCGTCTTGGTCGTCTCGGTGCGCGACGCCTTGAGCTGCTCTTCCAGACTACGCACATCACGTGCTTCCTTTTCGTACAGCGTCCGCAGCTGCGACAGCCGCTGCTCAAAGTTCTTCTTCTGCGCGCTGGTCTGGCTCAGCTCGGTCTGCAGCGTCGTCCGGTGTGTCTGCACCTCCTGCATGTGCCTGGAGAGCGACCCGATCTGGTTCGACAGGTTCGCCAGCTCCGTCGTGTCGTTCGACAGGTTGCGGCTGGCCTCGCCGTCGTGGTGGTCGCTCAGCAGGTCGTTCTGCGACGGCGAAATCGGGGCTGCTGGCTGCAGCGCGGCTGCAGCAGGGACAGCAGGGATAGGAGGAACACTGGGCCGCGCAAACGTAGGAGCGGCGCCCGAGCTGTTGGAGTCGCCCGTCGACTGCACCGTCAACGACCGCCCAAACGACGACGAGGGCACAAACGGCTTGAACGAGCTGCCTGCAGGGGCTGTAGCACCCACAGGCGAGCTTGGCGGAATCGGGCTCGAGCTGCTGGCAAACGGATCGCTCAGACCAGCCGTCGCCGAAGCTCCCGTCGCCGAAGGAGCCAGTGCCGGCACAGACGGCGCCGACGATGCCGTGCCCGAGTCGAGGCTGAACAGGTCGTCAAACGCTGACTTCTGCTGCGGCGGAGGCGGAGGCGGTGGTGGCGGCTGCTGCTGCACGGCCGGCGGAGGACTCGTTGCCTGCAGCTTGGCACGCATGCTCGGCGGCACCAGGTTGGCCGGCAGCTTGGCCGGCAGGCCGTTGACGCCGTCGCTCCGCTGCAGCTGCTGCCGGATGAGATGGAGCGCCACGGCAAACGTCTCAATGGTCAGGCGGCCGTCCGAAGTGACGTCGGCCAGATCCCACACCTGGGCCAGCTGGTCCTCCGAGAGCCCCGACCGCATCAGAAACGGCACCGCCTCTTCGCCCGTAATGTAGCCCTTCTTCGTCTTGTCCAGGCTGTCGAACGACGGCGTATTCCGGGCAATGTCCGCCGGTGTAATGAGCCACTCCGGATTCGACGCCGCCGGAGCGGCCGCTGCTCCCCCAGGCCGAACGCCCAGAGAACCGCCTGTGAAGTTGGGAGCCAGCGGAGCGCGCAGCTGTCCTGTCAGCTGTCGCTGCAGACCGGGAGACGGCAGGCCAGCACCGAGCGGGCTCTGCTGCCGAGCAATCGGGCTTGTCGGGCCAGCCACGCCGCCAGCTGCGCTGGCAGCCACACCGCGCGTCGCTGCTTCATACAGAGCCGCAGGCAGAATCGCCGGCAGACCGCGCAGCGTGCCCAGTTTGGCCGACGTCAGCAGATGCATTGCAATGATGAACTCTGTCTGCACTAGCCCGCCGCGCTGTTCCGTGTCAGACAGCTGCCAAATTCGGCCCAGAATTTCGTTGGGCAAACCCGATTTCTCAAACACGCGCTTCGCCCGGTCGCCCGGCAGAATCGACGCGCCAAACGTCTGGTCCTGGAACACCTTGGCATACTGCGCCGCCTTGTCCACGGCTAGAGGAGGCACGCGTCCTGCTGCCCCAGCTCCAGCACCTCCAGCACCTCCAGCGCCCCCAACACCCCCCGACCCCTGGGGCGCCAGCGGAGGCACGCCGCCAGCTCCGCTGCCCGTCACCTGGGCCGAAAGGGGGTTGGCTCCCGCTGCTCCGAATCCTCCGGCGCCGGTTTGTAGCGGCGGCAGCACGGCGGGGCCACCGGGAATGCCTTCGAACTTGGGAAGCGGGCCAGGACGGAGAGCCAGGCCCGGCGACGGCTCTTTGCCAGCTTGTGCGTGGCCGATGAGACGCAGAGCCACGCCGAAGCCCGTGGGCGTGAGGAAGCCGCGGTTTTCGCGGTCGGCAATCTGCCAGATCTAGAGCACGGTTAGACGCGAGCAAAGAAATCCAGCCGTTGAGCACGAGTGAGCCATACCTCTCCCAGAACCAGCGAGTCAAGCCGAGTCTTTTCGAAAAACCTGACGGCCACCTCACCCATCACAATCCCGGCACTATCCGAATCCGCTTGCCGGAACAGCTGCCCATACAACGCCTTTTCGTCGCGCGTGAGGTTGAGGTTCGGTTGGCCTGTGACGTTAGCATGACCATTCCGCACGAGCTCGCAGCACCCAACCCCGACTGCGCATGCGCCGCCATTTCCAGTGCGCGGCCGCACGCCCTCCACCCATCGCGCGTCACTCACCCGTCTCGTCGGAGCCGTCGGAAGCCATTGTGAGCGGTCACCGATGTGTTTCGTATCTATAGATGCAATTCTAGTATGTTCGGATTGAGT
Source organism: Graphilbum fragrans (assembly GCA_001513895.1). NCBI lineage: Eukaryota > Fungi > Ascomycota > Sordariomycetes > Ophiostomatales > Ophiostomataceae > Graphilbum > Graphilbum fragrans. The sequence goes on along the minus strand of LLKO01000039.1, from coordinate 117,931 downwards.
GCAGGCGTCGTGCCTGAGCTTCCTTCGCTGGGAAATCGGAATCGGATGGACCTTCGACAAGTTCTCGACAGGTGGCGTCGCGGGCTAGGGAAGCTCGGGATGCAAACGCCGCCGAGCTGCCGAAGGGAGTTAAAATAACAAAGGAAACAACAGATGCGGTTCGAAAGGGCGCTTGTGTTTCTTGACAGAATGGATAGGGATTCGTTCGAGATGCAGCATGCAGCACTTCACGTCAACTTTCGTAGCCGAGACACGCAGTGTTTCCAAGGTGCATTGTCAGTTGCACAGGAAAAATAGCACAGCGAAAGGGCGACAGCCGTCGTCGCTGCTGTCTTCACGGAGACGCTGTGGAGCAGGGAAAAGCAAAATAGAGGATGTGCGTAGGAGAGCGAGGCGGGTGAAAAAGGAGGCCTGCAAAGGAACGACAAAAAGTAAGAAATGCCCGTGACGCCGTTGGGAAGGTATGAGGTAGGTATGGAGTAAGGAAAATGGCTGGATGGGGATGGCTTTTGGATTTCCAGCGTTGCGTGTTCCGAGTTAGTGAAGGAAGGATCGACAATGGGGGTGGTTTCCCTCCACAGCACCTCTGTGCACTGCGCTGTGGTTGCTATCTTACATACGTAGCGTAGCATTTGTACGCTCTACTGCTGACGGCTGCCTGCCACAGCCCCCCCATATTCCTCTGTCCACCTGAGCCTTCAGTTATGTCACTAGGCCGGTTAGGGTGGAAGCTCTTAGAAATATTGGTGGCCGGTCGCCTAGCGCCAATTGTAATAAAACGCTGCCCCAACCCACGACGGTCCGTAACTACGAACACAATGTAGGTACATACATACACCTAAAAAGGCACCCAGAGCAGGTGAGCGAGAGCTGGAAGCCTGACGTCAGTACTTCAAACCATCAAATTTGGAAATGCGTACGAGTACGGAGTCCGCTGCAGCCCGAATAGGTGTGCCCGTACAGTCGACATTGCACACGATTACACATGAACCGTCACCTAGAACGGCCGCGCTGTCGCCAAATCGTCGCTTCCCAAGTTACCTACTACTGATGAAAGTCACAGGAGACGTCTTGCCCGTCGTCTCGGTTTCTGCTGCACGTGTCCGTTGCTAGAGACAGTTGCACAGCCAGAGCATACGCCGTTGCACTCTGCCTTCCGTGGCATCCTGCGAACACAACCGATGTGAAGGAAGATTGCATTTGAATTAAAAAAAAAGTTATGGCAGTGGTCTCTGCGCAGTATGTATCGTTTTCCCTTATTCTTGTCTAGCCGGTGGTATCAAACTTGCTGTCGGACATGCCGACCGCGGCACAAAAGACGAAAAGAAAGGGGGGGTGTATTTCCATTCTACAAGGGCCAAAAACGAACAACACAAGCGACAAGAAGCAAAAAAGGGCAATGTCAATAAGGGGGAATGGGGGCAAATGGCCAGGTCGGCTACCGGAAGGAGGGCATTGTGGAGGGATGTGCACCGTGGCTAGCTAATTCTCTGTGCCGGCCTCTTATTCTCCCCGCGGCGCCGCAGAGCGGCAGGTCGGCAGGTCGCCTGGTGATTCAGCAAAGAGCGTTTGTCTCGTCTGCTTGTCACCGGTGTCCGCGCCACCCGTCTAGTACTCGGCCTCCACATCCTCAGCCTCCAGCGAATCTGTAGCCACCTCCTCGTAGTCGCGCTCGAGAGCAGCCAGATCCTCGCGGGCCTCGGAGAACTCGCCCTCCTCCATACCCTCGCCGACGTACCAGTGCACGAACGCACGCTTCGAGTACATGAGATCGAACTTGGCGGACAGAGCCGACCAGGCTTCGGCGATGGCGGTGGTGTTGGACAGCATGCACCTAAGCGCACAGTTAGTACTTTCTTCTTCCTTTTCTGTTTCTCGGTCTCCCTTGGAAGTAAAACGTACACGGCACGGTTGACCTTGGCCAGGTCGCCATCGGGGACCTGCTGTGGCGGCTGGAAGCAGATACCCAGCTTGAAGCCAGTCGGGCACCAGTCAACGAACTGGATGGTGCGCTTGGTCTTGAGCGTCGCCACGGCCGCGTGGGCGTCCTTGGGCACAACGTCACCGCGGTACAACAGGCAGGTCGCCATGTACTTGCCGTGGCGCGGGTCGCACTTCACCATCTGGTTCTGGGGCTCGAAGCAAGACATGGTCATCTCCTGCACCGAGTTGGCCTCGTGGGCGGCCTTGGCCGCCGAGATCACGGGGGCGTAGGCAACCAGGGGGAAGTGGATGCGGGGATAGGGCACCAGGTTGGTCTGGAACTCGTTCAGGTCGACGTTGAGCGAGCCGTCAAAGCGGAGAGAGGCAGTGATCGAGGAGACGACTGTACGAGTTAGCACTTCAGCAGGGACAGAGCAGAGAACGAGCAGAGAACAAGAAAACAAAAACCCAAGTCGAGACGAAATAACTCACCCTGCGCAATCAGACGGTTCAGGTTCTCGTAGTGGGGGCGCTCCAGGCCCAGGTTGCGGCGGCAGATGTCGTAGATGGCCTCGTTGTCGACCATGAACGAACAGTCGGCGTGCTCCAGGGTGGTGTGGGTGGTCAGGATCGAGTTGTATGGCTCAACCACGGACGTGGCCGTCTGCGGCGCCGGGTACACACAGAACTCCAGCTTGCTCTTCTTGCCGTAGTCCACCGACAGACGCTCCATCAGCAGAGCACCGAAACCGGAACCGGTACCACCGCCAAACGAGTGGAAGACGAGGAAGCCCTGCAGACCAGCGCAGCCGTCAGCCACGCGGCGCACCTTGTCCAGGACCTGGTCGATCAGCTCCTTGCCCACGGTGTAGTGGCCACGAGCGTAGTTGTTGGACGCATCCTCCTTGCCGGTGATCATCTGCTCCGGGTGGAACAGGCTGCGGTAGGTACCGGTGCGGACTTCGTCGACAACGTTGGGCTCCAGATCACAGTAGATCGTGCGCGGCACATACTTTCCCTGGCCTGCAGGTACAGGAAAACACGGAGATTAGCACTGGGCCCGACAAAAAGGTGCTCCGGAAGCCCGGGCGTCTCCGGAGAACAGCCACAACGGCCATCACAGAAGCAGCCCGTCAGACCACACACGACTTACCAGTCTCGGTGAAGAAAGTGCTGAAGCCATGGTCGGGATCAGCGGCCTTGCGCTCCTCGGTCAAGTAGCCATCGGGCTAGAGAAAAGGCGGCCAACGCGTCAGTATTCTCGGCAAAACGGCGATGTGGCAAACAAGCGACAAAAAGAGGGGAAAGAGAATACGCTGCCATGATAGGGCAAGGAACGGGGGAGGGATGTGGCATACCTGAATACCGTGCTCGAGGCAGTATAGCTATTGCCATCGTCATGTCAGTGATCGTGCTATACATCGATGCTTCCTTTTTCTCGTGACTGTTGATATCTGGAATCTAGGGAGACAAAGACACCAGCAAAAGCGGTGACTCTCCCTGAACCCCTGATATCGACCGGAAACATACCTCCCAGCAGGAATTGGCGATCTGGCAACCAGCCTGGCCGACTGCAATGAAAAAAGAGAGTCAGTAAACGTGGTGACAGCCACATACGTGGGCGTGGCGGGTGGTGCCGGCACTTGGGCCTCATGTTGCGGTGTGCGGTGAAGCCAATGTCGCGGGCCAAAACGCGGCCAACACGCCAAAAATCACCCGCCAAAAAGGAGAGCGGTCCCAAACGTACCGTTGATGCTAATGATTTCACGCATGATGGCTTTGGGTGAGGAAAAGAATCACACAGAAGATACGGTCGACGGAAACGGTGGACACGATGTGTTGGTGGGAAAGGTGCAAGAGGATGTATCGTCCCCTGATTTTTTTGGAGCTGTGCACGCAGTAGATTTTATTTATTTATTTATTGGTACAGAAAGAATTTCGATGGGGAAAGGGGGGGACAAAATGTGGAAGCCTGAAAGACAAGGGGGGTAGAGGATGGGCTTGCAGTTGCACTGAAGTGGGGTGTTTAGAAATTAATAACGGCCGTGTCGTGTTCGGCTTGTTTGCACCTCTGTGACGAGACAGCATACTTGTTCCCTTTTCCTGCTGGGAGGTGCAGCGCACGCTTGCCTGTTCCAGCGCACGTCTCCTCTTTTCTGGTGTTGATTGCTGTCGAAAGTCCCGTTCCGGGGCAAGCGCGTTCGAGAAAGGGGGGCAACAAAACATTGAGCACTTATTGGCCCGTGCACGCGTCGGCAGAAACGCGCTTGGCCATAGCGCGCAATGCCAGCTGCTCTCACCGCCCGCCTCTATTTACTCCTTTTCGCCGCACTGAACGGCCCAGAGAAAGGAATGCACTAATATCGTGGAGGAGCGTTTCATGCAACCAGATGAGATCTCGGGCCCCAAACGCAGAAGTGCCGCGGAAAGGGAGCCGTGACGTGCTCTGGAGGTCTTGCTGCACGAACAATAAGCTTTAAGGCTGACATAGGGCAGCTATGCGGCTTCCAAATGAGGCCTGATGACACGTCGGTGTTCGTAGCTCAGCTCTGTCTAGAAAACTTAAAGATAACGTGTGTGGTCTTCTCGGATAGTATGACAACGTAACTATTGTTCATACCCCATATGACATACTCTAGGCACAGTTTGTATTCAAGGTTGAAGCTTCCACGTGGAAAACCCGTGGGGTTGTCAGCCTGGCTCTTCTTGTGGGGGACAATCCTGAAACTGCTGTTTCCTGTTACATCTACATATGGCTAAAGCAGCCACCGAACAAGCCATTGAATTCTTTCATGGGTATTGCCAGCACGGGCCAGAATCTGGTTGCGCCGTCCTTCATGTGTCCGGTTAGGGCTGATATCCTAGTCACTAATGCTTCTTGTATGGGACTTGTTTGCATGCACCGTGTCAATGAACAATTCGTACTGTAACAAATCGTGTCGCCTGTTCCCTTTTTGTTCTCTGATATTTCTCAACCCGATGCTCACAACGCCCCATGCGATATGTGCGGCCAAAAGCTACGAAGAAAACGAAACCGGTAACACCCGACTTTGATGATCGGGGCGCCCCCTCATGCTCGAGGATGATAATTAAAAACAACACAGAAAAACAACAACTGTGAAACATACAATACTTTTACCACGCAAAGAAGGTCGATAGCTGATAGCCCACCCATCACAAGTACAGAGACTGTGCAGCCACGATGCCGCGTTTGATCTTCTCGAGGCTCTGTTCGAACTTCTTCGTGAGGTCCTCGCTGCCCATGACTTTGCCGGCCTCGGCCATCTGCCGCAGCAGCTCCTCGAGCCGGCGGAAAAGCCGCACAAGCGAGCCCTCGTAAACGGTAGTCATTTTGCTGACTGGTTAGCTGCTATTCGGACTAGGATCCCAAACACACACCGCGCGAACACCAAAACTTACCAGATCTCGGCAAACGTGGCTCCCTTGGCCCACGAGTACACCGTGTCCATCAGCTGCCACTTGAGGCTCTGCACATACTCCTCCTCGTTCACGTCCAGCTTGCTCTCCTGGCTGACCTTGGCAACGATCTTGGCTTGCGCCTTGATCTCACGCAGCGGCTTCGCCAGCGACTCCTGCAGGTCGGCGGCCTCCACCTTCTCGTCCAGCAGGAAGCACGTCATCACCGCCGCCACCACTTCGGGCTCCAGATCGTTGAAGAAGCGATTGAACATGAGCTCCGACAGCAGCAGCTCGTGGCCCTCGGTCGACGAAATCTGGCAGGCCACACGTGCCTTGAGCTGCACAACGTCCGCCTCGTTGATGAATCCCAGGCGCCGCAGCACCGTCTTGCGCGCCTTGAGCTCGTCCAGCTGCACAATGCTGTGTGCCTTGGAAATCGACTTCTTTGTCTCTTTGATCTTCTCGCCAATGGCCACTTTTCGGTCATACTTCTCCCAGAGCTCTGGCAGTATCGGCGATCCGTGCAGAGGGTTCGACAGCAGCTTGGACTCTAGCATCTCGATCTTGCGGATCAGCTTCTTGAACGAGTCGTCCGTGATCTTCATGTTTTCAATCGGGTCTAGGATCGGCAGCCCGTCGGGGAACCGTCGCATCACCTCGCGAATCACCTTGCCCATCGACTCCTTGCCGGGCTTCTTGGCAATGTCGTCCGGCATGAACACGCGAAGCTGGCTCATGCTTGAGATGCACGACAGCAAGCAGGGCACAACTTCCACGCGAGAGTCTTCGCTAGCACGTTCCTTGGACTTCCTGCTGCTCTTGCTGCTGCTGCTACTGCTGTTGCTCTCCGCCGCCTCATCAACAGACCCGGTATACGGAACCGCACCCGGTGCGATCTCGCCAATCGGGAATCCCGGAGCAATGTTCTGGGCGCTCTTGCTATCGGACACGAACATGGCGACGTCGATGCAGTAGGACTCCTGCGGTGGCACCTCATCCTCGCCCTTCTTCCGGTTGCGGCGCTGCGTGAAGCTGACCACGGCACCCCAGCCGAAGTCGAGCCCGCCCGGAGTCTTGACATGCACCAGACGGCCGGGCTGGATGAAAGGAAGACTGTACGTCGGATGCTGAATCACCAGCGTCATGTCCTTGCGGTAGTCCTCGATCAACTGGCGCAGCTTGTAGTAGTCCTTGATGGTGTTTTCGTCTGGGATAATGGTGGCATCCCGCTCGTCCTGCAATGCAAGGAGCTCCTTTTCCAGCCCGGGAACACTAGAAGCATTCTGGAACTGGAAGAAGCATCTCTCCAACATATACTCGGGCGAAACGGTCTCGATGCGCTGCAGGTTCAGGATCATGTTGTAGCCTAGGTGGAAGGCCGAGTTGAGCCGGTCTTGCTTGCCTGCCACAATCGCCTTGGCAGTTTCAGGCTCTAGCTTATCATCCACCATCATGATCACAATACCACGGTCATCGAGGCCACGACGACCGGCGCGCCCCGACATCTGAATGTATTCGGAGGACGTGAGCGGCCGCATCGACACACCGTCGAACTTGCGCACCTGGGTAAACACCACCGTCCGCGCAGGCATGTTGAGGCCGATGGAAAATGTCTCGGTCGCGAAAAGCACCTTGATCAAGTTCTCCTGGAAGAGAATCTCGACGATCTCCTTGAGGATGGGCAGTAGGCCCGAGTGATGAACACCGATACCCTTGCGCAGAAGCGGGAGAATGTGCGTGATCTGAGACAGTTCACGATCGGCCTCGGATAGCGTGTCGATGGCGTTCTCAAACACCTTCGTCACCAGGGCCTGCTCGGAGTCGTTATTGAAGTTCATCGCCGAGATCTTGAGCGCTAGCATCTCGCATTCTCGCTTGCTGAAGTTGAACACGATGACCGGCTGGAAGTTCTTCTTCATGATCATGCGGATAATCTTGTAAATGTCAGAAGTCGCTTCGCTGCCGTTCGAGCCGCCCTTGTTGATCTTCTTGTTCTTTCCACGACCCTTTTGCTTCGCGTCCGGATCGGCTGGATCAGCACCCTTGTTCTGTTCGACTAACGCCATTGCCGTGTTGAAGTTCTTCTCCTTGAAGACACCCCGCTCGTCGACAACCAGCAAAATACCATTGCCACCGGCCGGGAAGCAGTAGTTTTGCAGAGGAGTCGGCCGGAAATCGGTGTAGACGACGTGGCACGCCTGCCGGTGAATCTTGGCAATCCATTCGGCAAACTGGAAGGCATTTGGGATGGTGGCAGAAAGGAAGACGTAGTGCACCTTGTCGGGAAGAAGAATAATTGTCTCCTCCCAAACGACACCACGGGATTTATCACGCAGGTAGTGAATCTCGTCAAACACCACCCAGGCCACTTCACGCATGATCTCAGAGCCGCGGTACAACATGGACCGAAGAATTTCCGTTGTCATCACAAGACAGCTGGCAGTCGGGTTGATCGTCACATCGCCTGTCATCAGACCAACATCACCAAACTCAGCCTGAAAGTCGCGGAATTTTTGGTTGCTGAGCGCTTTGATGGGACTCGTGTAGATGACACGCTGGTTGCGCTTGAAGCAGTGCGCAATAGCGTATTCGGCCACAACCGTCTTGCCGGCACTGGTATGGGCGGAAACTAGAATACTTTCTTCACGTTCAATCGAAGCGATCGACAGACTCTGGAACGGATCCAGGGCGAAAGGATAGGTGCGTGCCGGCTCCTCAGGAGGCTTGTGTTCAGAAAGCGGAATGTATTCGTAGTTCAGGTCAGGGGGAAGCGCAACCTGGTGCTGGATGTTGTGCTTGATAACAAGAGCTTCCGTGTCTTTTGTTGGCGCAAATCCAGAGGCAGCAGCCACCTCGCGCGACTCTGCCGTTTGGAAGGTATCCGTCAACATCGGCTCTGCCTCTTCTTCCTTCTTTCTGCGCTTGATTTGGTTGTCGTTTCCATCTTCTGCCACGTCCTCTTCAGCCGCCGGCTCCGGCTCTTCCTCGTCATTGGAAGCTTCCTCCCGCTCATCGGACATCTCTTTGTCGCTTCCGCTGGCTTCCTGTTTGGCCTTGGTTGCCGCTTGCGTCGCGGCCTTGCGTTTCCGGATGTTGCTTGCCGAAGTGCCAGCGTCCTTGTCGGTGCTTGGGCCTGCTCCAGAGGAATCCTGCGTCTGTTGCCATTTTCGCGGCGCCGGCTTCTCGTCAAAGACGTCGAAAAGCTCGTCTGTATCCATTTTGGGTAGTAACGACTGAAAAGCCGTGCTCCCAGGAATGTGTGCTCAAAACAAATACAGTAAATAAGCTCGAGCAGCGAGCCTGCCCAAGCTGTGCAGTTAGTTCACCAAAGGAAACTGGTGGTATAACGTTTGTAGATTGAGTTCGTGACACGAGCCTGGTAACGGCTGTCCCAACGTTCTGAATGGGAGAGTACCAATGCTCAAAGAGGCAGAAAAAGTTTTGGTTTGACTAGTGATAATAGTGCCAGCTACAAAAAAAGGCGGTATCAATATCACGTGACAAACATTCACTGCACGGACCATCTAGTTAGTGTTCCGGAAAAACATCGAGCGTGCCGAGCGATCCTCACGCCACCAGTCAAAGCCACGCAAAAAGAGATCACGAAAACCGGGAGCTCCCTCAGGAAACAGCTTCATATACTCACCCGGCTTTACCACCCTTTTGCACAACCCCCATCGCCACTCATCCCCCAATACCAAGGTATGTAGCATGCAAAGAAGATCAATTGGCTTTTGTCTCGCTCGGCCTGCCAAAGTGGAGGGAATTAACCGCTAACTTGTCGCCCTTCCCTTCTACCGAATAGATGCTGTCTCGTGCTGCCGTCCGCACGTCGCAGGCTGTCAGCCGCCGTGCCTTCCACACCTCGCCGGCCCGCCTCTCGTCGCCGTACCACTACCCCGAGGGCCCGTACTCCAACCTTCCGTTCGACCCTAAGCGCAAGACTTTCGGCCTGAAGTACTGGGGCGGTATCTTCATTGGTTTCTTCGCTCCGTTCGGCATTTCCGGTGCGTCATTAATCTTTTTCTGGACAATACTGCATCTATGCAGGTAATGCATGTTCGGCAGCCGTTACTAACGATTGGGTAGTTTGGCAAACCTGCAAGCCGAAATAAACGGCTTCGCTTCGAGAGTTGCTGGGTCGATCTAAGATGTGGCGTATTTGAAGACATAAGAGGTTGCGATGATGGATACGCTATTGGAGCAATGCAGGCGACAGGTACAAGAATGGCCACGCTCATAGTAGGAAAATAGATATAGACACCAATCTACCGGTCGTCCATCCAACGCCGTCTTTGGTCCTCCTAGCTCTCGCTACAACTGAATTTACGAACAAACCGGCTTACAAATGTGTTCATGAGCAATTGAAATGCTAGAAGATGAGATCTAACTTGTTATATACAGTATCGTCCATGTGACCGCATATCTGGCGGCCATATGCAAAGTGTCGTCAATATCAATCCGTGCCTTGCGGCGTCTGTTCGCTGTCCTTGGGCGGAACGGTGGCCGAATGGGCCCCATGACCACCTGCATTCTTGTCGTTGTCAATCCGGTAGAACTTGTTGTAATCCGACATCGCTTTGCGGTTGCCTTTCAACAGCTTATGGAGGAAGCGAATAGTGAAGTCGGCGTCGTCGTCAGAGAGGTCACTGCGGCAGCTGAGCGAATTGTAGGCCTTGAACACCATCTCCGGCGTGGAACATCTGTCAAAGGCGCGAAGAACCCATACAAACATCCATGTGCTGATATACAAGCCCTGTGCCTTGTCATCCAGTGCCTTGAGCAATGCCGCCCAAATACTGCGCAGTTGCTGTTCATTCCAGTCGAGGCCGGTGCTGCCGCCCACGCCGTGCAGTGCGAAGCCTTTGAAGAGCATCAGGAAGACGGACCCATGCAATTGGATGTTCATTTTTCGCATGTCACTGAGATAACGAGTAGCTGTTATCAGATCGCCCAGCTTGATCGCATAGTGGTTGAGGAGAATCTGAAATGTATCCAGATCTGGCCTCGTGGAAAATAGAGGGTTGATCTCTGTGTCCAAGTCCACGCTGCCTTTGTCGACCTTGGCGAGTTCGGCTAGAATGCGAGTCATCACGTTGAGATTTCGGTTGTTCGGTACATCTGCCGCTCGGCTTAGACCGACTTCCGTAGATGTCTGAGGGGGGGTCCGTGAGTTGGGCTTTCCTGCATTTGTCGCGGGTACCGGCTTAGAATCCGGCGCTGGCTGTTGGGGAGATAACTCTGCCCGTGCTAGCTTCGAAAAGAGGTCGTCTTCTTCTTCGGAAGCCTCTTGAGCATCTTGGGCTTTCTGTGATGTTTCCTTGGCTTTGTCTTTGCTAGCAAGGTAATTTGCTCGCATCTGCATGTAAACACGCTCTGCTGCATCCTCCTCCCGACAGCGAAGGAAACCCGTAATGACACAGTTGAGAGCAACCGTGTCAATGACTTCTCCAGCCTCTACCATCTCTTGGTAGGCTATGCGCACGCCATCGGCGTCCGACTTCAGCCCGAAAAAGTGGATGAGCGTGACGAAGTGGTACCGGTTGAACCGAAGCCCACGGCTTTCCATCTCTTTGTAAACCATCTCTGCCAGCGTAAAGTTGCCAGCCTTGCATGCTACGTCAAACAAAATGTTGAACGTAACATCGTTGGCCTTGTCTTCCTGCTCCATCTGCTTCCACAAATTGAGAGCGGCTTCTGCCTCAGCACCAGTAGACTTGCCAACAAAACGGCTGGCAAACGATATGGCCGAGTTCCACTCTCCTCTAGACAGAGTGAAGCCGCTGTCTCTGACGTCCGCCACCACTGACAGGTACCGGAGCATCGATTTCACATTTAGCTTGTCCGCAGTAGCGAGTGCTTTCAACAGTTGATGCCGGAGACTTGCAGGGATGTGTGTGATCCGCATTGCCGGGAGCTGGAGATACAGCTCGTAAATGTCACCCACTGACACCCGTTTGGAGCCATGCAGAAGCTTCCCGACGGAACGTCGAAGCTTGTGCACGATGATTTGAATCTGCCGGTCTGCGTGCCACAGCTCATCCCAAGTCGGATATTCGTTTTGTTCTCGTCTCTCTGATACGGTCACTTCAGGCTCGTCCGGGGGCGCGTATCGTTGGAGGTATGGGTCGCGTATGAATTGCAAGTGCTCGTCTACCGAGTCTCCGTCAACTGGCGGATCGACGAGCGAAAGCAGATCGGTCTTGCTCGGTCGTGGACGGCACTGCTGGAAGAAGCTATCGTCAACAGCGGCGCGGATAATCGAATCGGGCTCGGATGGAGCGGCAGCAGCTGCCTCGGCCGGAACACGGTGTTTGCAGCTGCTGGAGAACCTCCTCATAACATGCACCGTCCGTTTATAAGGTTTTTTGGAGGTAAATCTCTGACTAGATCGATGTTCGCTGTTGGCCGGGCTCCTCCAAGCAACTGGGAGAAGAAGGGGGAGAAGAGAGCCGGACGCGGGGTCGATGCGCCCGGAGATGGCCATCCATTGGCTCCATTGCCTGCAGCCTCGCATCCTGTTTTCATAATACAGAGAGCATTGCGATCCGAAGACTCGATTTCAGGGTAGTGCCGGTCGTGCTGTGGTGTTCGTCGAGTTCGAATAAGAGAGCTGGAAATCAAGCTGTCGAGGCGATCAGAAAGTTCTGGCAAATGGACCAGCACGTTGAGAGTGTGGAAAGCGAGAGTCGAGGCAGCAAAGGTGCGGTGCAATACTTCCGAAGATTCCTAAAAGAGCACCACCGAGTTCTGTTGTCTGCACTCTCGCCGAGAAACTGACGCCTTGCTCCTATGTACATAGAATCCGGAGCAGATGGGAGATAATTTTTGGGGGGCCACAAAATACAGCGTATCTTATCAGCCACCACATCCATCTTACGTACATACTATATGTGATAGAGGCATACCCACTGTTCCTGGTATGAATCTTGGAAACCACTCTGCTTCTATCCTAACCTGTGCTATCAAATCACCTAACTATGCTTTAGATAACCATGAAACACATTTTAGAACTTGAGTCACTTTGATTAAAACCAGTTGTAAGACAATGCTATCGGTACTTGGAGTTGCAAGTAAAGTCACGTGGTCCACACTATATGCTGTAACTGCATCAAATCTTGGGTATGCATGTATAGAGACTAACCGAGCTTAGGACGGAAAAAAGTCTAACGGTTCAACCTCATCCAACTGGCTGCTTCTCGTCGCCAGCTTTGCAGATACGGACAACATCAGAGGATTGGGTGGTTTCTTTACTGCCCAGTGCTTGCCTTGCTAAGATACAATACCCCAAATACTCACCGGGGGACTCGGCGGGCTCTTTCTACATCCGGCCAACCTCGACGCAAACTCGTCATCAAGCGGCATGGGAAAGCGGTACTTCAAAGCTGCGCGCGTCGCCCAGGCGGTGCGCAGCCGCTTAGATGCCCCAATTACGGCAAGGATGCGGGAGGTTCCACCTCCATGGCTAAAAGTCGTGGAAACAATACCACCAGCCGACATTGTGACGCGGACCATTCCAATCGCCCACCAGATACCGAACCCGAATATGCGGAAACCTCGGAGGACATTTCGGCCGCAGAAGATCACATACGAGGAGGATGAGCTGCGGCAAACATTCTTCCGCGACCATCCATGGGAGCTGGCACGGCCACGAGTGATTGTGGAGCAGGACGGTCTGGATGCGCAGCGCCACGACTGGAGCCGGGGACTGACGCAGCCGGGGATGCCACTGTGTGGTGAATGGTAAGTGCCTTGCTATTTCGTGCTGACCCATGGAAGAGGGTTCATTTTTTAACTGTGTAGTGTTGTTCAACGGCAAATGTGGATGATGCACACCACAGGCATGACCAAGGAGCAGGCCTACAACGCGGCACGGAGAGAGTTCTACGCTCTTCGGCACCAAGAAGAAGTCGAGACCCGGGTGGCACAGGAGGAAGCACGCATGGTTGGCGCCTACTTCGGCAAGGATTCTCTGCAGGTCGGCATGGAGCTGGAAGACAAGACGTACGAGGGCTGGAAGAAGTGGGCAGCCAACGAGACGGCCAAGATTGAGGCTGAGCGCAGCCAGGCTTATGTCTCCTTCGGCACGGAGAGCCCGGAGGTCGAGGCCATCGCTGATGGTGACCAGCCGGCAAGTACTCCGGCATAGAACACGGGCATGCCTCTCTTGATATGAGGCGATGAAATGGCCAAATTGGGAGCAGCCATGCTCTCACCACTCCAAGTTGTATTATAATAATAAACAAAAATATGTGCACATGCCTGAATGCACTACACTCGCAGATCATGGTGTCTCTTCATCTAAATGTTCCTGTACCTAACGCCTGAAATAACTGCTGCAAAAATGCTAGAGCCCCCACATCGGTCGTTACGGGGTATGCCTGGTATCTGATGTCGCTGAACCGACAGTGAATGGCTTTTTGATGCCAAGAAGATTTCCGTACTTGGTGACGTCTCCAATGTACCGCTTCCCCGTCTTCTTTGCTAGAGTTCCGTGCTGGACCACAAACATGTCGGCAATGTCGCTGAACAAGAATAGTTTTCCAGTGAGACTGAGCGTACTCACATGGGCCCAGGTCTCAATGTACATGATGCAGAAGCGGTTTGCCGGCACCAGGTACAGCACTTTGAGGGCATGTGCCACTAAGCTCACGATGAAGCCGGTCCCTGGGCCGTTGGTGACAATAAGGTTCGGGAACGCAAATGGAGTGGCAGCTTGTCCAGTGCTGACTATTGGCTGTTGTGGCTGGCGGATCAGTGCTTGGACAATAGAGAGGGCACTAAGCGCTGACGTGTACCATGCCGTCCACAGAGGCTGATGCACCTTGCGGGCCCGCACGACGCGGAAGACATCCCATGCACCAGCCAAGGGCCTATTGGCTGCATCTGTGCCCGGCACAGCGCGTGAAATGCTCGCCTCTAGCCTGGCCACAACGTTCTCGGAGTGAGTATCGCCAGATGTAATGATGTAGCGGCGATGGCTGAGGGCATTCGGACGAAACTGTTGCCAGATCATTTCACACAGCTCACCGGTGTGCCCACCAGAGCCCAAAACATACAAAACGTATGTGCCTCCAGGGTTGGCATCATTTGGCACGCCTCCTTTCTTGGAAGCTTGCCACGCCTTGTCCATGGGTTGCTTGCGGCCTCTCAAAATCAGAACATGCCGAATCTAGCAAAGCATTAGTAACGAGGAACATATGATACGTGGTGCCAATACGGCAATATAAAAAGGGCACAAACCAAAACAGCGGCAGGAATTAGAAGAACCAAGATTCCAGTGAGAATAAGCGGGAGATAAACCAACGCGGCTACGGCTGCTGTGACTGCTGCAGCCAGCACAATGCTTGTGAGGATGGTTGTGCCATCAAATAGTGAATATTCAACTGTTTTCAAAGTCATCTCAGCCCTGAGACGAGCAATAGTCGGCTCTGGGTTTGGAGGCGGCATCTTGAACTTCTCCTTGCGGTGCAGCACCCGAGCGTGGTTGGATGTGAGATGGATCGTGAAATGGAACAATTCCAGAATAGTTGCAAGGAAATAGTGGACAACTAAGTCCCTAAAAACGTCTTACTGAGTGTTTACTAGAAAATATCACATGCTAGATACAACATTGGTGACCGCCATTGTAAGTGAAAAATGGCAAAAAACTCAGAAATATGACTATGCTACTCAGTTTTGTCCTCTATGATTAAAACCTTTATTATATACATGGGAATATTGTACCTGAAGTACCGTTACGGCAGTTCCAACGTGCCTCTGCCTGCCGCTAATACAGACACTATTCACGGCGCCTGCCAGCTCACGCCACTGTAGCTCCACACCGCCCGGCAGTATTTCCTAGCTGTGCGGCGACCTCGAAAAAGGTCAACAAGAGCCCAACCAGTCAAATAGGGCAGACCAAGACGCTCAGCCCACGCTCGCCAGCTCGAAATTTTGTCCTGCCCGACGATGAGCAGATTGAGCGTTTTGCTACGTTTGATGCCCCGGAAGGAACAGCAGACGACATGGTCGGCCTCCGGCGTTCGCGATATCTGACGTGTTTCTACTGCGGGAACAAGACGTCAACAATCAACGATGGCCGAGTGCGGCACTTTGAGTGTCCCAACTGCGAGGCTACGAACTATCTGGACAAGGTGCGTATCTGAAGGGGCTCTAGAGAGATTGGATAAAACTATGATGCGTTTGCGAACATGCTAGGAGGAAGCTAACTATTTAGAATGGCCAAATCACAGATCCCCCAACATCTGTGACGTCGGCTTCAACAACAGGTGCCGACCCCCCTGCCTTTGCGACCGCCCACACCCCGCCTCGAGACTCCTTTGCGAAATATGGAAGCGCCATCGACAGTGGCAACCCCTCGGCGAGCGTGTTCTGCAAAACATGTCTCAAGAACCAGCACCTCTTCATTTCCTCTCTGGCGCAATATTTCCCCGAAGATACGGATCACCCGGACTATGCCGAGCTCGAGCGCCACTACTATCGATTCCGCAGCGGCCTAGAGCAACGGTACCCCCAGGTATGCTCTGACTGCGAACCCCGGGTGCTCGAGCGTATCCAAGAAGTCGGCTACACAGCCAAAACCGACCATCTAAGGCGCATGGTCGATTTCAGTCGCCAGGCACGCCTTACACGGCCGACCTATCTCGATCTGGCAAATCGCATCGGAAGATGGGCTTGGTGGGCAGGCATGGTCTTCCAGCTGCTGTGGCAGGCAGCTGTGATGGCTGAACTGTACACAATGGATGCCCATGCGAAAGGTCCAGCGGAGGCAGACGGTCGTCTCGGAGCAGACGCACTCGCTAGCGACGACATATCTTTTTCGGATGACCGGCCTGCATCACATTCTCAAGACCTTGTCGAAGCTATCTCTGTCACACTGGCCACGGCCGTACCATACTTTCGCTGGATGCTCTTGGACGCTGCTATGCTTCGGGTGCTTTGTGTGGTCGCCACGTTTGCTGGATGTTGGTGGAATCCGTTTTTCGTCCAGACTATCCGGGGGTTCACAAAGCCCATTATTGGCCTGTCTACGTGGTACACGTATCAGGTGGCCATGGTCTTTGTTCGCATTGTGTTGTTGAGGGCAGCTGGGGAGGTCGGCAGGATGAGCGACACGCCTCTATCGCCCCAAGTAGTGCCCATGACGGCTGGAGCGCATACTTTTGCTGCCCTGTTCACTCTCTATGTCTTTATTGCGTCCCCACGATCCGTGCGGAAAGACATGCGCCCTCTTTTTGGAAAACTGCCATCGCTGCCATTGACGCCGCAATCAACTCGCCCTCGAACGGCCGAGCAGAAGGCGCAAGACAGACGACGGGGTCTGGAGACGATGTCGGATGTTCTCGATGAGATAACTTCGGCAAGCTCTCCACAGCTCGGGAGCTCCAGTTTGGTGGAATCAAACAGAAGAGAACATGGCCATACGGGCTACGACAGATGGAATAGCAGCCCGTCCCATTCTCGAACCGCAAACGTGGTGGGCCTGTCACGAGCTGGAGCCTTTGACATGGGCTCACTACAAGGCTTTGCTAACGACCTCCCATCAACCCCATCTCCGCCACTCGAGTCTAACGATGACGAAATGGACTGGACACCCACCCAACAAGCCACGCAGACTCAGCCGTCTCCCCATCGCGCCTTCAATATGTACAATGAGAGTCCGAGTAGATGGGGGCCCAATGGGGGATCTTTCGGGCAAACTCCAGTTGAGGCCGATCGAGGGCCATTTTGGTACAAGGTGCCCCCGGCGCCATCGAGCATTGCCCAGCGCGTTCGCAACCCTTTGAATGCCCCTCGACTGCGGCAACAAAGCTCGCCCAACGGGGTTGCAGCCGGTGGCGATGACAGCGCCCTGTCAGCGTCTTTTTTTTCTCGAAACCGGCAAGCTGGCAATAACCAGACTGCAGGCGGTGGCTTCGGATCTTTTGGTCTTGATAGAGAGCCCGCTGTGTCGTCTTCCCCTGTTGAATTTGCCCCGCCTTCATTTTTTGCGGCCAATCTGGTGCGGAAAAGCAACGAAGACGATCCGGACAACGTTCTATCAGATCTTTTTAGCCAGTCCTTCAAGCTGAGCAACGGTATAGACCAGGGCCAAAGTGATGTCGACGAAGACGATTACACAAACAATATCGACGCCAGCGGCGACTCTCAAAGACGAGGCTCGAATACCCAGCGAGCACGCCGGGGCAGTGCCATTCGCCAGAGCCCGACCAGGGCGGTAACAAAGTGGGAAAGAGTACAAGCCGTTTTGAGATTGGTGATTATTGCTGCTTCTCTCGCTCTTCTTACCGCGTTAAATCGGTTGGACGATGCTTCAGCCGATGCCAGTGCCGAAGACGCTGCTGGCTCTAGCTATGTTGTTGGGAGCATCGTGTTGAGTGAGGCCCAGACCTACGGCAGAGTTGTCGAGACCACTGCAGTCGGTTTATGTTCAGTGATTCTGGCTTCGCTGACCGGCGAGTCGGTTGCGCGGTGGCGTGATGCAGCTCTCAGACGGCAGGGGCAGACTGGAAACGCCAAAAGCACAGCTCATAGGGCTTCACGTCTGTGGCCGCCCGCTGTTGGATCTCTTTTTGGAATGGCCAGCATGGGACTCACTAGCTGGATGGCTTTCCAGATGTGTGCGACCGTATCCGAAGGAAGTCGACAAGAAGCGGCCCAAGGGGACGGGAACGGCTTTTTGGAGAACACGGAAAGTCCTACATCCTCGCCATGGTCGTGGTGGCAAATCGCATTGTTGCATGGTGCGGCAGCCGCTCACCAGACGTGGAATATATCGGTGTAGCAATGAGTTTTGACAAATGCACGTTTGTTAAGGGAGGAAGTAGGCGTGATGCATATTTGAGTACATACATCAGCACTACATAGAAGAACGGCGCTTGGGTTTGGTGTTAGTATATTTGGGTATCTAGCCAACTGGTCGGCTGTGCCGTTATTAGTTGGCGTTTCAATATTGAGAATGGGCTGCTACTGGGGTGGCCTGGTAAAAATCATGCATGGGATGGAGAATTTTTATGCAGTTTTTCTATTGAATGCATGTTGTACATAATTAGGTATTGACATCGTCAATCTTTTTGTGCCAAAAAAATTCCTGGTTGGCCACATATTTATCCAATATCATTCCGAATGAGAACGCGTAAATGAAATAGTGCATAGAAGACAAAAGTAAACAATAACTCTCAAGCGGTTGGCTGCACAGGTGTGCCCTTCGAGGCAACTGGGGCTACCGCCACTGGCTTGTCTTTATGAAGCAGATTATATCCCCAATAAAATGCATGCACACCAGCCGTGATGAGCGGGTGCAGAATGGCTGGCGAGTGGAAACGCATGTGCAGCGAAATGGCTGTTGGGAGCACGGCATAAGGAGCGCCAGGTGTGAAAAACCAGGTCCTTGCCAAGTCATCTGTCAGTTTGGCCACGCGTCCTGCCCGGACCACCATGTCCTTTTCAAACTGCTCCACGGCAGCATCCATGTTCTGGGGCTGCATGTCATCCGAGCTAGTTTTGAGACTGTCCAAGATAGAGACTGCCAGGTGCCGCGCATCGTCGAGGGCCACATTGACTCCCTCTCCAGCAAACGGTGTCATCAGGTGAGCAGCGTCTCCAATGGCCGTCACACCGCGCAGATGTGGCCAGCTGAAGCCTACCGGAAGCATGAAGAGCGACCGCGGCATGGTTTGGCCCGATGCCTTGCTGATGGCTTGCTGGAGGACTGGGTGGTACGCCGAAAATTTACCGGTTTCGGGGTGCAGCAGCGCCGCTTTCACAGCAGCGAGATCTCGAGCGTCGTAGCCACAGGTCTGGGTCCAGTCGGCGCTATCTGACCAAGGCTGATTCTGGAGTTCGCTGACGCGCATGGCAGCACCAACGTGCAGAGTGCCATCGCCCATCTGCTGGATGGCCATCTTGACGCCGTCGCCCTGGGCATAGACGCTGCCGCGGTGGACCACGTCGGACAGTTCGGGGGATTTTGTGAGGGGCTCGTGAATGTTGAGTTCCTGTACAGCGATACCGGAAAACAGAGGCTCCTGGTCGCTCAACAGGCCCCGGACTTTGCTCCAGGCGCCATCAGCCCCAACAACAAGATCGAAGCCCGTGGCTGTAGTCCCGTCTGAGAAATTAAGAGCTATAGCACCTGTCTCATGATCTAGAGTTGTGCTCTTGAGGTGGTGGCCCCATTTGATCATGTCTTGCGGCAGAGCTTCGGTCAGAATCTGGCGAAGGGCTGACCGATCGATTTCGGGACGCTGGCCACCAAACGTCTTCTCGTTGGTTGGCCGTTCTCCCTTGACAAACAACGGACGCAGTTCTGGGTCGCAGATCATCATGTATTCGCCGTCATATCGTGCGTGCTTGAGGAAAGCGTCAAACAGGCCGCCATCCTGCAATGCGGCAAGGCCAGTACCCGTGTGCAGGTCGAGGGTGCCACCCTGAGATCGATAATTGGGGCTGGCCTCACCCTCATAGACAACAGCATCAACGCCACCCCGGTGTAGTAGATGGGATAGCATACAGCCAGCAGGACCAGCACCGATAATTGCGATTTTTGGGGACATTTCAAAGACTGTTGGTCGGTTCAATGGATTTTGAAAGATAAAAAACGGTAGCTCCCTTGGAAACAGGGGTAGAAGAAAATATCAAACGGAAGCAAAGAATAATACTGGTAACTTGAGTCAAGAATATGTAAAGCAGTATTAAGAAGTGAAGTCGGATGTGTACTTCTAGCTACTCTGGATTTTATCGTTGGCGCCGTACAACCCATTTCCTCTTATACAAAACTGTGTGGACGCAAGCCTCCTGGAGGCAACCGAATAGGACTTTGACTCGTCCGTGTCGGAAGAAAACGAATTTGCAAACTCTACGTGTGGTTGCTACGGGTTGGCCGAATGGGTGCAAACAAAGAAGCCGTCGGAGTGTACTAAGTCCCGAGTTGAAGCCATTGATGGGTCCAGAATAGGCAGACAAATTACAGTGGTGGGCGGTGGTTGGTTCGCTATGACTAAAGAATCCGGAATGCGAATGCGAGACGAGCTACGAGTACGTCGTGAGAGAAAAGTGGGCCGAAAACCCCGACGGCGCTTAGCATTGTCTGGCTGTGCACCAGGAGTAAGATACCGGTAATGATTCAAAACTCCGGTCGTGCTTCTGGAATGTGTGCCAAATGGCCTGAAGCATTTGAGATTGCGAGAACCGTACGACGTAGATTCGCCATTGCAGAGAGGGGCCATGTATGGAGTACGGGTAGGGCCCTTCTTTGAGGGTTGCTGAAATTTGCTGAGATTTTGCTTAGATCCATCCTCCGTAAGATTACCACAGCGAGAGACTCGTAAAATGTGAATGGCGCGGCTTTCGGGCGTCTACAAACAGAGCGGAGTACCTGGGCAATGAACTATTCTGGGTAGGATTGAATGCGGCCAATCATCACCTTCAAGGTAGCGCCGTACTTAGAAGCCTTGAACTTCTGAAACAGAACCCCTCTTGAAGTAGAGCGGCATTTAACATGCCTCACAGAGTACTCCTTTAGAATAAAAAGGCTTCATCTTCTACATGATCAAACAAAGTGCGCACTAAATACAGTTACTTTTCATAGGTTGCTGATAATACAGAAAACTTCGTCATGTCGGACTACAAAGAAGCGAAATCCCTCATAGAGCACCTTGCCCAGGAAAATGGGTACATTGCACCCGAAGTGCTGGACATTTTGTCTCCCGAGAACCGAAAATTAGTTCTGCGCAGCTTTGAGAACTTGAAATCCAAGGTGGCATCAACCGTCAAAGTGTACGTCTGGCCAGCACGAAAGCATCCATAAAGAGACTGTGATATAAAATAAAGTGGGAATAAGAGCGTGCGACATAACTAACATAGCCATACATTTGTAGTTTAGCACAAAACCTCTACACTAGCAGCGCAAAATTCGTTTTTGAGCTGCTTCAGAACTGCGATGACAACTCCTACAAAGAGGCTCGACGCTTGGGGCTCCCTCCAGCTGTGACATTTCGAATCTACCAGCATCAAATCTCCATGTCCTGCAACGAAGATGGATTTACAGCAGAGAATGTCAAAGCTATTTGCGA
Organism: Graphilbum fragrans; assembly: GCA_001513895.1. Lineage (NCBI taxonomy): Eukaryota > Fungi > Ascomycota > Sordariomycetes > Ophiostomatales > Ophiostomataceae > Graphilbum > Graphilbum fragrans. Next base: position 96,512 of record LLKO01000039.1, on the reverse strand, counting down.
GGTCGGAAAAAGCTCTAAGAACAAACTCGTTATGGGGAACCGAGGGTTCATTGGCGAGAAAGGCATCGGTTTCAAGTCTGTCTTCATGGCTGCCGAAAAGGTTCACATACAATCCGGAGCCTTCTCTTTCTGTTTCGACTACCCCAAGGGAGATTCCGGCATGGGCATGATCACCCCTATTTGGACACCTCACGACAACAGTTTGGCTCCCGGGCTCAGTCACATCACCCTGCAACTCAAACAAACGGACATCGATAGGCAAAGAGGCATCATCCGCCAACAATTCCACGACATGCATGATACAATTCTTCTATTCATGAGAAATATTGAGCGGATAGAGGTCCTTATGTATGGCGAGAATGATGTGCTAGAGTCCTCGACAGTGCACACCATTGAGCGCCAGGGAGAAATGGCGGTTGTCAAGAAGACTCAATCCAGCTTCAGTGGAGCCAAAGAGGATCGACATGAAGCTGCTATGCGTTATCTTACAGTGCGCCACATGGCCCAAAATCTTCAGCCAAATGAAAATCGAAACTACTCGGACCCTGAACTAAAATCAAAGGTCTACTCGAAATCAGAAGTTGTCCTTGGGTTTCCGGTGGATGAAAACTGGACCCCTATCCCCCAAAACGAATGGCTTTTTGCATTCTTACCCGTCAAGCAAATGAGTTTCAAGGTACGCTGGCTCTTCTAGCACTGACTCTTTGAAGAAATGAATACGCCTCGCTAACTATTTACAATTTGTTAAGTTCTTGATCCATGCAGATTTTGTTACCCAGGCCAATCGACAAGACATTGTCACAACATCCCCCCGGAACCAAGGTTTGGCCGTTGGAATCGCAGAGACTTTTGTCAAAGCCGTGATTCGTTTCTGTCAACACGATACGCTTCAGTACACATGGATGCGATATCTTCCCAGGAATTACAGTTACTGGGGCAGCTTCTGGACAGATATCATCGATGACATTGAAACTCGACTGAAAGATACATCTATCATGCGACTAGCAGATCCTGCGAGGCCTCTTCAACGGCCAATCAACTGCCGGTTTGTCCAGCCTCGTTACATGCTCAGTGACAACGGCCCCCCCCTCTTCGACGACATACCACCAGGACTTTACATATCTCCCTTGTATGAGGCAAAAGACGTTGATATCTTAAAAGACGCTGTCAACCTTCCAGGTATGACGTTACACTTGTGGATGGCACGTGTGAAACATGACCTCGAAAAGAGCGGCTCGTTTACGAAGTGGCTGTCCCGTGGGGATGATTGGCACACGAAAGTGGCCCAACTATTGCTCTCAGCATTGCAGCCAGATTATTGTTCTCGGAAGAAGGCGTGGAAGCTCGAACTTGTACCACTGAGAACTGGTCAATGGACTTCGATCGGCCATGGTGCTGTATATTACCACCAAGTCGAAAACACAGCCTTGGAGATACCCCAGAGTTTGGATCTGAGAGTGGTTCATGCCCATGCCATAGCCAATCCTATGAGGAAAAAACTTTTCGATTTCATAGGCGTCAAAACTGCGACAAAAGCAATCATCTCTGAAAGGATCATAGCAAAACACATGAAGCCACACGCAACAATCGACATTGCCCACAACGTTGCCGAATTGCATTTCTTATACCTTGCGCATGATCCATCCGTGACGATATCCAGTTATCATTATTTTCAACTCATGAACGAAGATGGGAAAAAACGACAACCCGTCAATCGTGACACCTATCTGCCCCATACTGGTGCATATGGCGCTGGCGAGTTGCTCAAGCCAATTATGGCCGGTCCAGATCAAAGGAATGGAGCGCCGGGTCTCGCAGGAGTACACATCATGGATGGGATGTATTTCGAAGATGTTCCTGCCGCACCACCACAACACAGCCTCACTTTCAAAGACTATCTTCACAACATTGTCGGCGTACGTCGGAATTTTCGGCTAAAAGACACAGACGGGAGTTTACCCTCTGCCGTCTTTAAATACGTGTCATCATATCGCCCAGAAATGTTTCTTGGGCTCTTGAAGAGAACTTGGGGACATGCGGAACCGACACAAGAGAAGATAGCGGACTACATTGAAGCTTATCAAGACATTGAGGTTCTCTGCAGGAGTGGTACAATGTATGGACTTCGTGCGTGCTATCTTCCTATAAAAGAGCGTGAACAGCTTTGCAGTCGATTTTTGGATCTTGAATTCTTTCCTTGGCTGGATCTAGGACCTGAATGTCAAAGCTACGAGACATTCCCTGCTGATTGGGTGGCTTTGGGAAACGCATTTGGACTTGGTCTTGGCCAATCTGACCTGTCATTTCTGCTTGACGTTTTGTATTACCTGCAGGGAGCAAACTTGCAGGGCCATGCGCTTGACACGAGCAAAGTCTACGAGCTATATATCCAAGTGCAAGCAGAGATTCGAAAGTCTCAGAATGTCTTCGCTAAAGAAACGGTTTGGTATGCACATCCTTCCCAAAGCCGCAGCCTATAAAAAGGGCGCGCTGCCCTTCTTGATGATATCTGCTAATAGTTCCTGTTAATAGCAAAGAATTCGCAGATGCAGACACCCTCCTTATTCCGCCTGGTCCTGGTCGTGAAATGTCATGGGTTCTTCCGGAGGATTGCATCTGGGCGTCTCCGATTTACACGACGACAAAGTATGCTTTGGCCAAAATTTACTCAGACCATTTCCCCAACCGATTCAACGCGGACCGTTCGAGCCTTGCAGCCTTTTTTTCGGATACATTGAAGATACCAGACTGTACCTGGGAAACTCTTGTTCAAGAGATTGAAAACTATAAAGAGGTCTCTTGTGATGACTTTGATAGGATCAGTGCTCTGTACAAGCACCTAGCTGAAATGGCCAAAAGCAAATCAACAATGGCGAAGTTAAAGTAAGTGAATACGTGGGGATATAAAAGCGGAACTCGTGCCCTCTAGGAAGACGTATGCTGATGGTAAAAAACCACAATCTAGAGATTTTTTTGAAAGCAAGCAGCTTATCTGCAGCGTTGAAAACAACAGGCTTTCATGGTACGGACCTAGCCAATGTCTCTGGACTAGTGCTACTCGCATCGGAAACATGGTCATCCTGAACGATTTGTACCCAAACATGCGAAGCTTCTTTGTCAATGGCCTCGGTGTGCGCACTATGACAGCCAAAATGGTCTACGACAAGCTGGTAGGGTCACAGCTATCCGTGGAGGACGCAAAACAGACCATCGAAACTCTTAACGCCTTGCTCCCGGCGCCGGGCAACACAGAGCGACAAAAGGAGAAGCTTGATCCTGAAGGTATCTCAGACAAAGCTGTATTTCCAGTGAGATTCTCAGACGGCCACGTTGAGCTGTGCAAGGAGACAGTCGAGTTTTCTTTGCTGAACCGCAAATCTCTTGGAGACGACTTTGCCGGAAAGGCTAAGTTTCTTGACTTTACTATCGACGAGATTCGCACACTACAGCCATTCATCCGCTGGGCCGGTCTGGAAAATAGATATATTTCTGACTTGGTCAAGGAGATTTCTTGGGCTAGCGAAGCCTCCCAGGAGAAGATGAAGTCTCCAGACCGCCAGATTCACCGGAAAGCCAGCGCACTGCTAAGGTAGATAACTCTATGGGCCCAACGTTCTTCGGTACTTCGACTAACTCAAAACAGTATAGCAGTTGCTTTCAAGAGCCCGAGAGTATCCCACGGGGATACAGATACATTTTACAATCTCCTGACAGCTTGCAAGACCGTTGTGACAGATAGCATATCTTCAGAGCTACATTTGCACCAAGATGGACAACTCATCAAAGTTGAGAAAGCGGAAGCGACAACTCATATCCAAGAAGATGGGAGCTCGCTGAAGATTTTTGTGCCGAAAGAAATAAAGAGACAAGAGATGTGTTTCTATGCAACACTGCCAAAATTATTCTGCGAGTGGATGATGACAAATCCTGAGACGCAAATACAAGAACCCATTTCACAACACGCCGTGGAAGTAGTTCGTGTTATTCTAGTTGCGAAGCCTTTAGCGATGCTGGGCCTCTTGGACTTTCATGGAATTACTGTTGTTGGCACCCACGAAGGAGGAGAGGAAGGAGGAGAGGAAGGAGATGAAGATGGGGAAGAAGATGAGGAAAGAGACGAGGAAGAAGTTGGAGTTGAGAAAGAAGATGAGGAAGAAGTTGAGGAAGGAGTTGAGAAAGAAGATGAGGAAGAAGATGAGGAAGAAGGTGAGGAAGAAGACGCGGAGCCACTAGGGTCGACTGAAGTATCCTCCAGAGGTGGCAGACGCTCTCAAGAAAACACCATGAGAAACTGGGCTTTTCTGTTCACGGCACCTGCAGTACCGTTTAGGACACCGACAACGGCGAATACAGTACCAACCCAACCTGTTTTCGCTACAGCTAGTCTGAACAGACGCACCCCGACTTTGCAACCAGTGGACACACTGCCCAATGAGATAGAGCGCAATTACGCAACCCTTTTGCGAAAAGTAGTCGCCGATGTTCGAGAGGCGGAGATCCCATCTCGAGGTACTTTCGATATGTCGGTGATTCAGGCTTCTGTGGCCGATTTGACGAGCAACAGCATGTTCGATTCCCACCCTCATTACTGGCCACAGAATATGAACCAACAGGAACGACAGAGAAGAATTGGAGCCGCAGGAGAGCTATATGTGAGTACCTGTGTCTGCTACGTTGTTTAGTTGTGACTGTCTCATCATTTCTCACAACTGCATAAATAGGTCTACGAGCTGCTCTCACACATGGATCCCCCATTACCGGAATTTGGTCTTGCTAATTGGAAGAGCACGATCCGCGGCTACGTACAAAGCCATCCGGATTACTCGACTTTGAGACATTGGAGTGGCCGAGAAACTGGAGATATCACATATAACGATTTCAGCGGGACGCTCACGAGTATCTTGATTGACAAGGGCTATCTTGAGTCTGCCATTTGGTCTGGTGCACGACCGAACTACTTTATCGAAGTGAAAACCACAATGACATCGACCGCAAGCACCCCATTCTTCATGAGCAAGCATCAATATCAGAGAGTATGTTGATAGCCTAAAAGCGTCACTAGATGAAGATCTACGACTAATGGTTTGTGACAGATGCAAAAAAACTCTTACGAGAACGACGAAAAGACGAATAGCGAACGGATGCAGAACATTTACTTGATTTTCCGTGTGTATGGACTTCGATGCGATTCGATTGGCGTTAGGCTTTTGGTGGACCCGGAGGGCATGAGACGGCGAAAGGAATTGGTGTTCAGAGAAGAGTCATGGTCTGTAGAAGTTTTATGATGGGTTTGTTTAACCAACGCTGTGAATTTCTCTAGCAGCACGCTCACATGTATGCACTTTTAGACTAGTTTATTTCCAGTTTCTTTGCACTTTCCTGGGTACTGATACTTGATTGTTCAATTCACGTTACGTGAGAAAAACTTGTCAACTCCGCTTTCTGCAGATTGTTTATCCATGTGATTGAACACAAGTTATGAGTGAACATCAGGATCTGAAGGAACTGCTTGAATTCAAATTATCCCTTTATTCTAATTGAAAGTCCCCATCTCGGGTATGACGGCAGTTGCACAGCTACAGTCGCTGTCCGTGCCTACGAGGTTGACTAGGAACGCGCCATGCTATTTAGGTCGAACAACTGTTTTTGATATGTATTGCGACTAATTGCACTTCAAAAACATCCCAATCCCAAAAATGAGAGCTGAGGTAGTTGGAATATTAAATAGCGCTACCGGTAAAAAATGCAGAAGTGGCAAACACCGATTTATTGCCCCATTCTAATTCTAAGCCGTTTCGACAGTTGTCTTTTCCCCAGAATGCACGTGAACCGGCCCTAAGTCGGAATTTGAGCTGTCTAGCACTTCCGTCGTAGCCTTGTGTTTCTTGTGCATCTGGATCATGTGCACGGCAAGCGTCGAGACAAAAAACGAGCCGGCCATGGCAATCATGGCAATGCTTCCTTTGTGCCACTTTGGCGACTGCGTCGTGTTGTAGAAAATGAGCGACCAGAACATGTATACCGCAATGGCCATAGTGTTCATGGCAGCGATTATAAAGGATCGCTTGGCATCATCTTCTGCTAGCAGATCGTTGGCCCACGCAAACATGACTGTCTGCGAGGCATACTGCGACCCATTAAGGAAGAGCGCAAAAAATTTAGCCCCATCGCTCGGCGGCCGCACCATAATGGCACCCGTGATGAGAGCCGTGAATGAGAGGATTATGCCCACATGCCACCGTTGCTGCGTGATATCTGAGTACCATCCCAGCACTAGGGTCATAAAAATGCCCACGGCTGACACGCCAGTCGGAATGTAGTTGACTTCTGAGACGCTATACCGGTGCAGACTTTTGAGCCAAATATTCATCACCGCATTCGTCGAGAACATCTCAGTGTTAGACGCAAACACCCACAGCGCAACAAAGGCGTAGATATGCCATGTCCCAAACACGCGCCGAATTAGACTCCGCCCAAGTTCGCCTCGCTTCTGGGTCACCTTTGGCAGACGCTCGATTGCAACTCGCTTCTCCTCCTCGGTCAGGTACCATGCCTTTGTCGTGGTAGGCGTGTCGGGGAACACAAAGTAGCCGTAAATGGCGATGGGAATTGTAATCAAAAAGTCTACAATAAACAACCATCGCCAACCTGCAAGCCCGCTCCGACCGTCTGAACGAACGTGTTAGTTCCTGACAAAAGCGTAGTGCCGGGATAGAAGACACCTACTAATGCTATCGTAAATTGCCCCCTGCAGAAACCCGCTGAACATGGTGCCAGCGATGCCACTCGACGTAAAAATGGCTGTGCGCTTACCCAGCTCCCCAGACTTGTACCAAGCCCCGAGAATGTAGTGTACGCCTGGAAAAGTCGAGGCCTCGAGCATTGCCTGGAAGAATCGAATAATCATGAGCTGCCACGCGTGGTGGCAAAATGCCATGCTCATACATAGGATGCCCCAAGCGATAGCGACAAACGGAAAGTACAGCCGCGGTGCTACTTTCTGAATGATCATGTTGTTTGGGATCTGGCCAGTGAAGTAGCCGGCATAAAAGACTACGCGAATGGTTAGCATAGGCCGACATATCTCTCTGCATTGCGTATTGTGAAATGCGCACTCGTGTTGATGACGTTCAGCTCCTTTCCGTACATCTTGAGGCTACGAAAATTAGTTATATCCAGAATAGGGAAAAAGAAACCAAGACTAGAGCGTACTCCTCCTTCATGCCAGATGTGTAGGCATTGTTCAAATTCTGTGATTATCAGCGTCTGGCTTAGCCTGAACCATTGGATGCACAACATACAGATCTATCTAGGCTACACACCGAACTGTTAGCTTTCTTTACTGCACGCCTGACAAGGTTGGCACTCACTAGTTGACCCAATACAGTAGACAGCAGAACGACAGGATGAATGTGTCGATCTTCACAATCAAGCGCCGCTCAGTCTTCGTCTCAGCTGGCTGGCCCCAGAGCACCGTACGCAACTTGAGAAGAGCGCCCATTTTAGCTTGTCGTCAATCCCCCGGGAGCTTTGTTGTTGTACAAGGACGTGGCAATTTCCTATCCTGATATTCACGGCTGGATATGCAACCGGTAACAGAATCATGAATGCTCGCTGTACGAGTAGAAATAAAGGTGGAAATAGTAAGGTAGCAACATTAGAGATTGATAGGACGACCGGAAGGGCCCGTGTCAATGGCTGGCTGTTTCTTGTGAAATGTTCGTCAACAATCGCCCCTTTTGGCCATGTTCAAATTGTGGATTAACAAATTCGCAGCGGGGCCAATTTAGCTAATTTTTGCATGTGACGTTGATTGTGGTGAAGCTATTTGACACTCCGTAGATTGGTGGAAAACTCCGCTGATAAGCTAGAGATAACTATGGGCTAGGGAAACGTGCGATAGCGACGATCTCCCTCGGCCTCTATCAACATGATCAGGTAGATCCGCCAACACAGATACGACAAGTATAAAATCAAAACTCAGAAATCAAGATTCGGCAGGGGCCGATTTTTGCGCTTGCTATCATTCCTCTGACGAAAGTGACTGGTAGAGGTTCTTCCACACCAGAAGCGACACGAACTGTGCGTTTGCATAATCGGGGTATATCTGTTTTTGTTAACTGATGCACTGAATGAAATTGGAGTATTCAGACTGACACACCTTCCATGCAATGAATAGGATCAATTATTTCAATAGCTGAAATATGCCAGCACAGCCAATAGTGAAGAGGATAAGCTGCCCGGTAGCTCCTACAGTGCCAACCCCTTGGATGGAATTCCACTTAATTGTAAACTCTATGCTTTGTATAAACCAGATGGTGGCTGAAGCTACAAAGCCAAAAAAAACTTAGCTAAAAAGTACCAAAACCACTTTATTAAAGTGGTAAACGCCTCGTCTTAAATGCCCGTCTTATAAAACATCGAAACACACCACGAAACTATAAATTGCTCCGAATCGCACGACAACAATAAACTCCAATCCACCACCAACGCCAGCTGGCACAATGTTCATGACGATAGCCAAACAACCTCCAGTTCTCAGCCGATCGAGGGCGATCCAGACGAGCTGATCCAGGAATCCGAGACTCGTCGCAGACCCATCTACGAGTTTACGTCGAGCTTCACGTCGATGTCACCGGCGCTAAGCGTCCTTTGTAGACAGCGGTTCCGGCGTCACCTGCAGTAAGAGACCGGGCACCCAAGAGTCAAAAACGGACCAGGACAAAATGCGCGGCGGGGTCTACTACCCTGCAGACAGAGCCCTCCCTGCAAGCCTCAACAGAGACAGAGATTAACGCAGAGTGGCCGCACTGGGTCAAAGCAAGTGAGCTATTCCTGCCCGCCTGCAAGTCTCGTGGGCAATCTAAACAAGTATAAGAAGCAGCTCGCACCTGCTGCAGGTAGCCTGATATGTATGACGCCCCGCAGTCTGCTTTCAAAGATGCCGAACAGGATGTACACTTTCCCGGTGAAGACGACTAAATGAATGATCTTTAAGACTCACACTCAAGCACGTTGAGCTTCGGGTTCAAAGTTAAGGAATAAGACCGGTGGTTACCTACGGCCAATAGTGAGTTCGTTGACTGTGTGATGTGATTTATTATTTTTCCTTTGATTTCGGTTCTCGAGAGAGTATCACGAAGTACTCTTTGTACATCGTGTATAATTAGAACAGTACCATCAGGGTTGTATACACTGTGTTCTGCATTCACCCGTTCTCTTTTAGGAAATAAATAAGTCTCTTTATGCGAGGACCTCGAACTTGCGGTGTTGCTTAGACTCACACGACTTACACACTCTCTCTTTCCTTTTTCAATGTCTCGACAACTTCCCCAAGGCGCTAGAATTTATAGGCGGCGGCGTCTTTAAGGGCTGGTAAACGAAATCTATGCAACACTAACATTCGACAATTTTCTCTAGGAAAATGGGGCGGGATGCAGAATACAGGGTTCTATTGTATAGGAAGGGGCCGGGACGCAGGACACCATAAAACCGTAGCGATGCAGTATACTGCCATAGAAAACATTGCGATGCTGGCCGCAGTCAAGATGGCACGGATCGTACCGTTAAACCATCGGCCAAGTACGGTCGATTTTATTAGCACTGTGAAGGTGAGGGAAAAGGCGGAAGGAGTGAAGTTGCTCGAGAGCAAAAGAAAAACACATATCGAAGATCACCCTAATTTATATTTATGCTGCCACGGTTAGAAGAAAGGGACAAGGTAGCAATCTTTTCTCGCCTGTGTCACATTCATAAATTGTCCAGGATTGCGTGTGAATCCTTCTGTTGGTTGTTGGTATCGTTTATCGTTGATACGAGCCCCTCGTTGGACACCGGTAAACGCAACTAAAAATTTGGAAACAGGCCGGAGAATATTGACTTGCAAAAGAGCTATGCAGCTCTACCGTAGAAAATATTCCCGACGGGAAACTAATCGATACTCTCAATACCCAAATAGTACAATAGCTACAGTCTAACCGCGATTTGCTCCTCGCTTGTTGAATGTCTTGTACGGGGCGTCTTGGTGTTGCATTTAGCCTAAACACTTATACCACCATTGTTGATTTACACTGCCCGAAGCAAATCTGCTTTCACCAACTTGTCTTTATACATGTTTCGTTTCTCACCCTCTTTTCAATCCTTCCAATAATTTCACTTTTTTTTATTAAATGAAAGAAAGCTACTGTCTACTTAACATCAACTTATTCTCTTTATAATTTCTCTATTTCTTTATTTTACTTTTCTTTTGCTTTTTTTAGAAAAAAAGAAGTAACATACACCAATGTAGGTTTCTTCCCGACTATTCAATAAGGATAAGGCCACACTACTGTTGCGTGTGAACGCGCCACCGTCAGTGTAAACTGTGCAGTGGCATAGAAAAGCAACGCGTGGGCATAACAGTCATGGGGATCATAAAGGGTCGTAGGTGAATGCGGTATTGCAGTCTTATGCCATTGTATGTAAAGTAAGTGTAAGTAAGTAAGTTGATTGATTGTCTATTTATCTGAGGTCGCGGGAGGTCGCGGCATGGCTTTATATAGCCATGCCGTGGGCTCGTGCCTGCGCCACGCCACGGTGTGGCGCGGGCTTGCGGCGCCGTCTAGTGTGTAACAACTACGGTCTAGCTGTAACCGTGGCACTCGTGCTGTACACGCTTCCAATACAATCACGGTCTACCACGTCTACGTTTTCACATGCCGCATTAGAGCAGTCGCGTTGACCATATCCAAAGTTATTATTGCCGCATATGCCGTGGCATACCCAAGAGCCGAATGCTGCCCCAGCATGTTGTTGAAACACAACTAGCCAAACAACGGTAGAGCACCAATATCAGTAACGGTGGGGCGGCGGCGTCGACTGTGACGGGGTGACAAGTGCAGAGCTGCACAAGGCACTTCCATAAGATGATGTATATCTCTCTTTGGAGAGTCTTCTTTGGACGCGATATTGGTGGCAAGGATCAGAGCAAAGACGAATTTGGAATTGACATCATATATAAACTGTGCTGAGAGAGGCTCTATGGGAAGACTAATCCACGAAGAAGTCCACTGAAAGTGCACGCCGATGCGGATAGTAAGGACGTAGAGATCCGGATTCCGGAGCACAGGCGGCCACTTCGAATCAGGTCACTTGGCCTTTTTATGGAGATACACTTTCAAGACCTGGCTTGTTACAAACCTTTTGACGCGTTAGATTTGGTAAAATTGATGTTGACGATGCTGACTCTTTGGAAAATCGGTACCAACGGATCTGTTGCGACAAGTGCAGCTGAAGCGTGTATGATGCCTGGAAGTTTAGGCATCAAGCCGCTTCCAAAATCGTTGGCAGTGGAGCGACACAGTATGTGCCGTACGTCCCAGGTTTTGTGGGGATTCGTGAGCAAGGGTCGCGAGGTTGTTTCCCGTTTGGGTTAGGCCGCTAACTACTTTTATTTGTTCCAGAATTCAGTTCCACAGTACAGTATTGCTGCACTGTACTCCGTAACTACGTCGTACACTACTTCCTTCAACTAGTGGCTCTTCAGTCTCCCCACAGCCTTGGTACGGAAGATATATGGAGCCCATCTGATAATACCGGATATGCTGGTGACCCTCTGGTTCAATATTTTACTTGTATTGTTTCTCCTGTTCATTGGTGGACGCGATATTTGAAATAGGACATGTTGTAAATTAAAACTAAGTAGCAATGGCTGTTCTACTATTTTGAGAGGTTGTCTAATTACCATCATAATCAACACACGTTTCCGACTTTGCTCCTTACTATACGTCCACTAACGGATCTCGACCTTGGGACCGGCCTTGCGGCGCATTGCCACCGGCACCGGCGTCGTGGCCTCTGCATCCTCAACTAGGTTCTGCTTGTCCGTGAGCTTCTTGTCCGAGAGCACAGCACAAAGAACGAGGTTGAAGGCGGCAACAACAATGGCTCCAATCAGAAGACTGTGCATGTTGGTGGTCCACGCGTCAATGATGCCCGTCCGGATAGGACTGCCAAGCGGAAACTGGACGGCTGCCACGCTGCCATCCGTGAAGATGGTCTCGACGATGGTAGAATTGACTAGGCCGTCCAGGTTCTTGTGAAGCTCCCCACGCAGTTGCTTCTGCACAGCACCGACAACAGCGCTGCCGATGGAGCTGCCGAGCTCGAGGACCAGCAGGTAGAAGCCGGTCACAATAGCCATCTCCTCGTGGCGGACAGAAGCCTGAGCAGCGACTAACGTGTTGGCCAGCATGAAGCCGCTGCCGAAGCCCATGAGCACCTGGGGCATGACCGCCTGGAAGGTCGAGCTGTCGGCACCGCGGTAGCGAATCATCAAACCGATGCCGATCATGCGTACAACCGAGCCAAAAAAGGTCACCCACTTGTAGCGGCGAGTGAAGGTGGCAATGAGGCCACCAACGACGCCGAAGACGACCAAGCACAACGACTGGGTGTACAAAAAGTACGTGGCGTTTGACACGCTCCAGTCGAACACGATGCGTGACCACTGGAAGGCGGCCGTGTAGGACAGAGAGACGCTGAACTGGTCGGCAAAGCTGATGGCCGAGGGAATCAGCACGTCCGCATTGCGCATCAGCTTCCGCATGTCGACCATGGGCGTGGGCACATGCAGTTCAACCACGGGCCATGCCACCAGGAAGAGGGGGCCCAGAACAAACATGGCAATGATGTAGCCGGTCTGGTAGCCGTGGGGAGCCGAGCTGGCAATGGTCAGCGGCAGCAGGATGAACAGGAAGCCCGCAACAAGGAAAAAGAGACCGATCAAGTCGATCTCATTCGCAAAAGCTACCAGCGCCGCGGGAATGCTCATGCCGCGGTAGGGATACGGAGCTAGGCGACCGGCCTTGTAGGCACGCCACTGCTGCAGAGCCAGGACAACGACCACGGGTGTAGCCATGACGGGGTGGATGATGCTGAACATGGCGACACCCCAGCGCCAGCGGTTGGGTACCAGAGCGTCTGTGATCTTGCTGGCAATGCCAAAGTTGATGATGAAGTGGACGCTGAGCAGGTTGGAGATCGTGGTTCGCCAGCGGGCTCCAACAAGGTCCGACACCACTAGCGTTAGGCTCATAGAGATACCCGTGTTGCCAATGGCGAAGAAGACGATGCCGGCGCTGAGCGTCTTGATGGACTGCGAAGAGGCCATGATGATGGTGCCAATGGTGAAGAAGAAGACGGCAATACCCAGAGCCGCGGCACGGCCAAAAAGGTCAGAGAACTTGCCGAAGAACGGCTTGCCCACGCCCAAGATCATGCTCTGGATCACAGCCAGTGTCGTGTACTGCGTGATGCCGTGGAACTGCGACGCGGCCGTCTGCAGGTACACCGTCATGGTGAAGAGGTCTAGGCCGTTGGCATAGGCTATGACGCAGATGCTGTCCTGGATTAGCACGTGGTATCCCCAAGTACTTTTCTGATAAGACGGCGAGCAGGAGCACGCACCCGATCCAGAGAATCCATTTCTCGACCGTGGGGATCTCAGGTAGCCCCTTGAGAGATGAGTCGCTGTCGTCGGCATAGGCCTCGACGTCTTCCTTGGTGCTGCCGCCGCTGGGTATGGTCTTTGCAACAGCATCCGCCTCTAGGGTAGGAGCGGTGCCAGAGGGCTCCTCGGCTCTGGTGGTAGAGGACACCATCTGGGAGGGGGAGAGAGACGTGAGGGTGACCGGTGCCAGCAAAGAGAGAAAACGGGCACAGTTCCGTACAGAAGAGAAGCACGTAGAGACAAAGACTTGGACTCTCACGCGAAAGGTTAGCTGTGAGGCATCTGTCTGTGTCTCCCATCGCGGGTCTGATAGCTATTTATCATCATGTCGTGGTACAGCATTCACTTTTCGCCCGGTAGGCCGGAGGACACTAATAGGAGCTAGCCGTGCAGAAAACGGGACTCGAACGGGACCCTTAGACACAGTGAAAGCTGCACGGTGTGGCTCCCGCTGACGCTGAGGTCGCAGTAATGCCACCCCGTATGGCAACTTCGTCCACAGATGTCAAGGATGCTGCTTAGCATCTCAAGCATACAGCCATGAAAGAACCATATTGGGCCATCGTGGCTGTTGCGACTGCGGGAAAAGGGCCACCACAAGGCAGACTAAATTAGGACGTTACGAAATTGTAATCTTATCTGATCATCTGCCCCGTATTCGGGGCTATTGAGCTCGTTTTGGCGTGGCCCTGGGGAAGAGATCTAGCTTCAATACAGAGACTAGGAAGAATGCCCTGCAATTTGATATTTGTTCCCCGATACCACCCGTATTCGCCGACTAGTCTGCGAAAATTTCATCTCATGGCCCGCATCAGCTCAAAGACTCCTCTGCGGGCTCATCACGAGCTAAATTTGCTAGGCAAGGGCAACATGACATACAACGCCACGCAAATGAGTTAGCGTGAGATATGCATACAGGTGCTCGTACTTCGTAGACTATAAGGCGCGGAAAATAAGTTACAAAAAGAGAAACAAAAGATGTCTCTTGTTCTATTAGAGGCAGACTTCTGCCCTATGCCGATCTCAAATCAACTACCGCCAGAACGTGGAAACCCATGACGATCATTTGGGCCGCATGAACCTTAGACCAAGACCATCTATATCGTAGATATAGGTTGTAACCACGTAACACAAAGGACATATCATACATGCAAATGGTGATATGTAGTGCATGCTGTGTATTATATCATCAGTGGACAATTTGGTACAACCTAAACAAAAAACAACAGCAAATGGGCTACACTGTATAAATAGAACATATGGGGAAGACCAATTTGCTTCCAAACCACAAACGATTGCCCAGTTTCCATGAGAGCCCAACACCGATTTGCCCATGAGCGAAAGAAAGCCCTTCCATCCAATATCCGTCTTAGCGTGGTATGTATCGTGTGCTCTCTCCCTCTTCTCTCGCCTACATCTCCACCCGCAGCTTGTCCCGGACACCGGCAAAGTTGTCCAAGATCTTCTGTGCGCGCTCCGGCGACCGGGGCTTGATGCTGATCTGGTACGGATCCGGCTCCAGAATGACATGCGAGTTGGTCGCCTGGGTGTCAATCGGAATGACGTTGCCAGTCAGCGGGCAGACCTTGCGGCCCAAGTTCAAGCCCCAGCAGACAGCACCACCGCAGACAAACATCTCGTCGTCGACAATATCCTTGCCCAGACAGGTGCGGCGGCCCCAGCCAAAGGTATGCATAGA
Source organism: Graphilbum fragrans (assembly GCA_001513895.1). NCBI lineage: Eukaryota > Fungi > Ascomycota > Sordariomycetes > Ophiostomatales > Ophiostomataceae > Graphilbum > Graphilbum fragrans. The sequence goes on along the minus strand of LLKO01000039.1, from coordinate 81,324 downwards.
CGCACCATCACGCATGTTGGGGTACTTGCTCAGGGGCTCCATGTACGTCGGCCAGCCGGGCTCTAGATAGCGCTCAGGACGGTAGTTCTCTGGGTCGGGGTACTTGGACGGGACACGGTTGAGCGACCTAGGAGGTGTGAGTGCCGATTCTATCGCGTGTATGCACTTGGGAAACTCACCATTCGCATGCAAGGACGATCGTGTTCTTCTTGATCTCCACGCCGCGGTAGACATCATCGCGCTCAGCTTGGTGGGGGACGCCTGGGGATGTCAGTCATGCGTCTAGGAAGATTCGTGGTAAGAGAGGTTACTCACCCAGAGGAACGCCAGAACGCCAGCGCAGAGTCTCCTTGAGGCACGCCCGCAGTGTTGGTAGGTCGGCAAAGTTGGCCATGGTCGGCATTTCGTCGCCGCAAACACGGTCGATTTCGTCCTGGACCTTCTTCTGCCACTCGGGGTGCAGGGCCATGGCCATGAGGAAGAACTTGAGGGGGCCGGAAATGGTGACGACTCCGACGAGATTGAAGAATCCGATCATGCAGCTGGCAAAGGTCTCCTGTTCTGCTTCCTGGTCAAGCGATGCATTGCCGTCGCGCTGCAGCTGGTCAAAGTAGCGGTGCGCCCAGGTATCAGAAGGCAGCTCGCCCTTGAGGAAGCGGGCCTTGGCCAGATGGAAGTTGCTGAGCCACCAAGCACGCTGGGTAGCCTCGCGCTGGACTTCGTACTGCTTCCAAGGGTTCATGAAGTACGGGATGTGCCAGAGAGGCGCCACAGTGTTGGTGATGGGGCCAGAGACTGACATGCAGTGTAGTGTGTTGTCGGCGCTGTCGCCATTGGCCTTGCCCTGAGTGGCATCATCCCAGGCCATACGCGACATGACGCGACCGCAGAACTCGCGCGTGTAGTCGTAGAACTTGGCGGGGTCCAACACAAGCATGGCCAGGTAGCGACGGGCCTCATCTTCGATGTTGCCATTAAAGTGCTGTCTATGAGATTCGGCCATGGCGGCATGCACCCACTTGCGTTGACGTTGCCAGATGTCTGTGGCATGTTAGCATGGCATCTGTACAAACGAGCAGGTCAAAGCAAGACGAGAGAACACACCGTGGCGGTCCATCAGGGCCGAGTAGGCTGGGCCTTCCTTGTGCTTGAACAGCGAGCGAATCTGAGGCCGACCAGAGTAGATGTGGCCGCGCTTGACCAGCAGCTCCTCCGCGATCTTCTCATCGGAGATGATGATGAAAGTCTGGTCGACAGCGCGTGTCTGGTAGATAGGGCCATGCTCATCGCCCCATTCCTTGAACTTCAACCACAACGAGAAGCGAGGAAGGTCGTGGATGCGGCCGACGATGGGGTATTGCTTAGGGCCAGGGAACTTGGGCTTGGAACTAGACTGCTTCCGGCTCCATGAGAGGACTTGCTGAACGGCAGAGAATAGCAGACTTGGGACAGCCAAGTATAGCAAAAATAGCGTAAAGGTCTCCATGGCGACCTTCTGTCCTGTATTGCAGAGCTAGGACTCGGAGGTGGAAAAGGATAAAAGAAGAAAACAAGGAAGAGGAGGATGTTTTCTGGGCCAAGCCAGCCACGGGAGGATGGATGAACTGCCAGATAAATGCTGGGGCCAGAGGAAAATGATCGAAGACTGGCAAAACAAAGGCGGGCACTACACCTTTCTTAATGTTTCCAAGAGAAAACGGAGCTGGGCAGACCCGACCGCACGGAAACGCCTCTCAGTCTTACTTATACGAAAAGGGTCGCGACGCAACACCCCCCCATGTCCGGAGAAGGGGGGAGGAGGAGAGGGCGTCAACTCCTTACATAAGGATGTATATTTATATTCAACGCTCTATATATGAATACAATGTATACACCAGGCCATTCTTTCGGTTCTCCCCTCGGACAAGCGAAAATTAGGCCACCCTACGAAACAAGGCGGCGGCATACCGCATAAGCTGGGAAATCAGCGCCGGAAAGAGACATCGATGGGCTGCGATTGGGTACGTTCCAATGGGATCCGGGAGTAGAGGAACAGCGATTGGGGCTACATAGGCAGAGGGACCGTGTGTGTCTTGTGTGTTGGCCACAAAACGCCATGTCGGTGTTCTGGCCTTCACCTGCACGTTCCGGTGCTGATAATTATTCCAGAAAAATGGAGCAAATGAAAACAAATACAACTCAAGAAAACATGCCACTCTGTATCGAACCGCTTTGTGTTCTCACGATTCCTCTCAAATTTTTGGGTAGAGGCTCCGGACATCCAGCTGCAATGGCTCCATCATGGGCTGACTGCTCAATGCTTCAGTAGTTCATGGACGCCGTAAGATACATGGGTTCTCTTCGTCGCTGCGCGGAACTGAGGTCAAGTTAATTCACTAAACTGTGGGTAATATTGGTGTTTGAGTCGACAGTAGCGGCGGAGTTGGGCCCCAGCAGAGTCTTATGCCATGACTCCTTTGCTTGACTTTGGTATATGTAGCTGTAGTTACTTGGACTCTTGTCGTTGCTTTTGTTTCCATTTACGTGCTGAATCGCCCTTGATTCAGCCTGTTCGGGACCTGGCTGACAGCGCTGGGTCTATGTATTTAGGGAGGCGACTCTGACCTGCGGGCCCGGCGGTGCATGGCCGAGTCAATCAAGTTGGGACAGCAGCTCAGGGCGGGAATTTAAGCATTTCTAGCAGCTGGCCAGCGCTCCTTGATCAGTGGCTCCAGTGGCTGCAGCGGTTCCAGCGGTTCGAAGCCAGGTCGCTTTTTGGGGTAGGGAGCGGTGCTAGCGAAAATGGAGCAAAAAAGCAAAAGCGGCTGGCCCGCCCTCCCCTGCACCAACAACAATCCCCCAGCGGCCCTCCGTAAAAGCAGTTCCGCATTCGGCTCCATCGCTGGGCGATCCAATCCAGCTGGCAAAACAGAGCGAACTATCCGGGCCAAAGTGGCATGTACTCGTACATCGTGATGAGAGAGCGAAGAGCGAAGCCTGAACACGCGGAGTAAACATTCCGCTCTGAGGATGGACCAAGCCACACACGTCACAGGCCGTGGTCCATTACGAACTGCCGGTAATACAGCAAGGGTAGGTAGCCAGTCCTGTGTACAACATAGCACAAGAACGTCCCAGCATCCTGGCTTTGACAGGTGTCGCAGTGTGGTCCTGTATGCTGCTCGTGAAAATTCCGCAGTTCGGATTTTTGCTTGCCCAAGCACCTCACTCCGTACAATTGGAATGTTATTTAAGTGTAATTCCTTACCAGCCTGCCTATAGAGCGATACATCTGCGGCAGAGTGGGCCGGTCTGGACATTGGAGTTGGGGATGTCCGGCGGGAGGGTCGGTTGAGAGTATCAACCAGAACAGCAGGCTTGGGGCGGCAGCGCCGAAATTGGGTATTGGCGATCAGGAAGGGGGAGGAAGAACTTCAAAAAAAAAATGAAACAAAAATACCTTAAATCCAATAGCGACCTCAAGATTTGGGGACATGAACCGAAAGATGGCTCCGAATGACGATCTCCCAATAGAAGTGAAGCTGAGCTTGCTAAGGACCGTGCAAGCAAGTAGCATCCCGCTAAAAAACCCAAGGAGACGGCTACGGAGTGCAGCTGATAGGTAGGCAGCCATTCTCACAGCAGTATTAATAAGCAATGAATTTGCTTGGCTAGCTGGCCTGCAGACTTGCGACGTACTCCGTACATACGGGTGTCATACTCAACATCGGCGACCAATATTCGGAGTATTCCGTTGTGTGCTGTAAAAACGGCGAGACACAGCCCCCCTTGTCCTAGTCCAGATCCAGGCATTCTTTCGCCGAGGACCGACATATGGAGCGGGATGTGCTGTCGATACAAGCATTATGGAGACGATCGGAGACCAGTGAGCCAGGATCCCGACGAAGTGCATATCACACATTCTGCTTGCACCTGGAACTACGTGCTCACGTTTCCAGGGTTTTAGGCGACTGCTGCTGCCACACCCTAGGAGGCCAGCAAGACAAAAGGGAGCGCTTGTGCCCAAATGTTGTGTATTGTGACTCAGGCTGTCGACCGCGTATGGCCACGACAGATATGTGAAGTGAGATGCTGCGATGTGCACGCTGTGCTCATATCATGCGTCGCTTCTATGTTTCAAACAAGATCCCGAGCCCTGCGCTGTAACTTGTGTAACTACTACCAAGATTGGAACAGAAATGTGCTCGTAAAGTCGACGCCCAACGCCTTACCCGAACCGGATGCCAGCTGCTGGGTTCCATGTTCCCGGCGGCTTGGCAGCTGTGCCTTGCTGCTGCTGAGACGGTGTGCCCGAAGATGCGGCGCCCGGAGAGGGCCCGAAGCGGATGGCCATGTCTGGAGACCATACCTGTTGGGGCTGAGGTGGCTGCTGCTGGTGCTGCTGCAGTGAGGGGGGTATTGGCCATGGCTGCTGCGGCGGCACCGCTGCTGAAGCCCATGACTGAATTTGGGGTTCCATGGGAGCCATGGGGGCTTGCTCATGCTGATAGTTAGCTGGATAGAGCGGCTGTTGTAGCGAGAGCGTCGACAGGACCGGCATAGAAAGCTCCCTAGGTTGTTAGAATATGTACCAATCAAGCAACAAACAACACATTCACTCACTCTTCGAGACCCTGCGCCTCGCGGCGCCGCTCTTGCACCCAGTTTCGGCACTGGTCCCGGAACGAGCCCACAATCTTGCTAAGATCATTGTAGAACTTGCGGCCGACCTCGACGTTGCGCACAATCTCCTTGTACTTATAGTAGGCGTTGTCGAGGCGCTGCAGTGCTGCTTCGCGGTCTCGGCTGCCCCGGTCGCCAGCATTGCGTTTCTGTGCCTCCGCTTCCCGGTGGGCACGCGATACATCCTCGAGGGCCTTTTCCTGGTCAGCCGTCTCGCTGCGAACCAAGTCCTGGTCGCCGTCGTATGTATCGCGTAGCCGTTTGGCGAAAAAGCCGTCGAAGTGGGAGGCGGCGATGGGTGTGTTGGGGAACTCGCGCTCCAGTCTTGCGGCCTCCTTCAGAATGTCTGGCTTAACGTCGTCAGACCGCGCCTTTTCCCGTAGTGCTTCAACACGCTTTCGCCGCCTTGATTCCAGTCTCAAAACATCATTGTAGGCACTGCGTAGGCGGCCGAGAGCTGGCTTGACAGACTCGGGTACATCCGTCGTCCGGCTGTGTGGGATGTAGTCCAACAGTCCGCGGTCTGAGCCAGCTGCCAGCAGTACCAGAAGCTCTTGCTGTGCTGTAAACATGTCGCGTACGACGCCATCGCTCGAGCCGCTTGAGGCAAAATAGCCCTCGATTTCGTCGGCTGTTGCCAACAGTTTTCCGCCCTGGACATCATCGAACCCTACTGGCCGCGACCACCGTTCTGTTCCGTATTTGCGCCGCAGCTGGTCGTCCTCTTCCGCGTCCGCTGCCAGCAGTGCCTTTCCTTCGTCAAACGTGCTACGGTCACTAGTTCTTAGTTTGTCGATATCGGCAAAGCTACGTTGGATCCGGTTGACTGCGTCTGCATACCGGAGCTCCTCGGCGTGCTGCACGAGAGTTCCTGGCAACCCCAGTGGCCGCTCTGCTGCTTGTAGAGAGCCAGGGAGGTTCAGTTTGAGTAGTGTTTCATGTAGTTGTTCCGTCAACACCTCGAGATCGTGGATGATGTTTTGGTTGACTAGGCGATCTCGCCGCTCCTCGTACACTGATAATGCCAGGTGCACGGCAAACGGCACGAGCTTGGAGAAAAGGGCAGGGCCGAACTCGGTCTGGTCGCCAAAGTATTCAAACGGCTTCTCGACTTGTGGCGGTATGCGTGATGTGGCCATGTTGGCTCGGTCGAGGATCTTGAGCTCCGATTTGGGCGGCACGACATCTAGACAGAGGTACGTCAGCAAACAAATGTATACAACACTTGTGCCACTCCGTGGAGCATACACTCATCCCACCCCACTACTTACTGAGGTAGATCAGATCGTTGTCCTTTTCGGCACGCTTCAGGTCCTCTTCGACGCGTCGTTTTAGCCCCTTCAGGTCCTCCTGCACTGTCTTGCTAAGATAGCCACCGCGGCTCTCCTTCAGACCTTCGGCGGCACAGCTGAGTGCATCCTGCAACCGAGCGACCTCTTCGCCGTACTTGCGCTTTTCCAAGCAGTCGAGCGAGGCCCGGTATTGCGCAGCTGCTGCAAAATGGTGGTGCTTGGCGCTCATGTGATGTATCCATGCGCGACTGACTGCGTCACTCTTTACAGCGGCCTCTCCTGCTGAGTTGTATAGGTCTGACAACCGTGCTGCCAGCTTGGCGATAGTGGCGTCTTTGTATCCCTCCGACACAGCTCGCATCCAGAAACATTCTTGGGCTTGTGCTAGCATCAGCTCAATCAAAGAGTCGAGCGTCGCCTCGTCCAGGTCTTCCGGCAGATTGGTGACGTCGGGGTCGGACAGCAGCGCCTCCTTCATGTACTTTAGCACACCCGCAGACTGCATAAAGTAGCTAGCAGCGGTCTTGAGGCCATCTGGATCCGTGTGGCCGGTTCCTGCTGCTAGTTGGCAGTAGAGCGCCGCGAGGTTGTAGAGGATATTGAGGAGTTCGTATTTGAGGTTGTTCTGCACGATGGGACGGTCGACGTTGTATCCGAGGGAAGGATACCAGGTGAATTCTGCCCCTATCTGAAACCGACATGTTAGCTACCAGCTACCCTCATCTGTGCCTGCGGAAAAAGAAAATTACCTCGACCGGGAATTTGCCGCCGATCCAGGCTAGTTGCGCGGCATACGCCTGGAGCTTTTTGATCCCGCTAGGGTGCGGCTCCCGCACGTTCACGGCGTCACGGCGCATGTTGTCGATGATCTGGAAGTCATCCTGGAACATTTCCGGGTGCTGCCCGTACTTTTCCGTGACATAGTGACGGATAGGCGCCGAGATGTTCAAATGCGTCGATCGACGGAAAGGTATCGAGAGCTGGCTCGATGCAGCGCTGGGGACACGGGTTAGCAAAGGGCGCAGATTAGCAGTAGCAAGGAAAACTTCAAGGATCTCCTATCAGACGTACGCAGCCATGGCGGGGTGTGTGCAGGATATTCGACGATGCAGCTGTCGCAACGGAGAAACGCCAAAGCATGACCTCATCAACACGCAAAAAGCTACAGCGGGGCCGAGAGTCAACAGCAGTGGGGCTGCCTAGCAACATTGGTGCCTGAGAATACAGGCCATCACAATTCGATATATCTACTATAGCAGTCTATTTACAGGGCACCGTCCACTGAAGATAACTACGCCAGAAGAATCTCCCACATCGTCGCAACGTCACGTCGCCTTCCTGCTCGACCCCTCGGCCACATCCTTCAACCAGCTAGTCACCGCCTGCAGCATGATGCCGTCCTCGATCCCCAAAGCCATGTCGATCATGCATTGCACGTGCACCTCGCCCGGACAAACTACGAGTTGCACAATCGAACCAGCCTCGTCGCTGGCTCCCATTGTTTTCGCCGTCCGCACCACATCGTCGAGGTATACCTCGTTGCCACCGACAGCAAAGAGTGTCCGATCAACACGCAGCCCCTTCCAGAAGGCCGCGTCGCCCAGATCCGCCGCTGCCCATGCGTCCTCCTCCGGCTGCCACGCTGACGCGATCAGCTTGGTCGACGCGCGGCTCATCAGGTCTTTCCCGTTGTTAGTCTCGTAGCTGGCCGAAATTGTGTCGTTGCGCGTGCGAGGCGACAGTATAAGAGCGGCTCGCAAGTTGCCTCCGGCAGGAAGAGCTGAGATGCGTGGGTGTGGCTGCTGGAGGTGTGCGAGGAGGCCGAGAGCCAGATTGCCGCCGGCTGACTCGCCCGCGACGACAACCGAACCATAGCCCCTAAAGTGCTCCACGAGATATTCTAGGGCAGCAGCAGCCTGTGCTAGCTGTCCTGGATAAGGGCAGGCCGGTGCCAGCGAGTATTCGAGGATGGCCATGCGACTCGCTTTGAGTGTGGCCGCTTCCATTTCCACCAGGCGCATGCTTTGCAGCGGGGCCACGTAACCGCCGCCGTGGAAGTAGAGGAGCACCGGGCCGTCTGCATTGGCCCGGATTTTCTGAGAAACATCAATCAAATGTAGAGTGGCTGGCGGGAAGCCACTGTGGCTCGGCAGGGGCACCGACAGAAGTGGCAGACCGTGTTTTTCGCAGTATTTTTGCACCGCAACCCCCGACGGGTTTTTGTACATTGACTGCTGCTGCCGGATGGTCATGGACGAGTTGAGCGAGCCGAGACTGAGGACCAGGCTGCGTTTCAGTGTTTTGGCGCTGAGATCTGGGAGGTTGCGGATCGCATTGTAGGCAACATTGTAGAAAAACAAGGCCAGCGACCGAGGAAGGACGATAAAAGCCATTTCCAGGCGCTCGCCCAGCGAAAGCTGCACCGGGGCATGGCTGGCCATTGTAGTGGCTGCTTGTCCTAAAGATAGGATGCTCTTCAATTTTTGGGGGATGCAGGTTGGGAGCTGGTTCAAGTAAGGAGTGCCGAAGGCAGTTAACGGAGAACGGCATCCCTCAGCGTTTCCGCCGCCGCCGCCGCACTACTGCTGCATTAAGCGTACACTCCTTCCCAGTCACCCCACTAGAAGGATGCGTCAGCCTACGGCGTCAATCTTGCCGCATTGGTGAGCTGTGATTTCAAAGACAGAGATGGGCCATTCTATTTGTGCAAGAGTACTCCGTACCGGAGACTAAAAATCTAAAGTAATGCGTCTGCAGTTTTATCCCGGTCTTCTCGTGATGCCTTATAGCTTAATCGCCAATCAAGCGCTGCGAGCCTTCTCAAAGCGTTTGTATCGCTGCTCTCTCCATCGCGGGCCCCATTTCCGCACAATAAATATGCTAGGGCTGGCTGCCAGGACCACAAGGCCCATGAACAAATAGGTATACCCGTAGCCCCAGGCATCGATGATATATTGCACCACGGCCGTGCCTACGGCACTCAGAGTCGCTCTGGTCAAATTGAATGTTGACGAAACGCGGCCGGCGTTCATCGGGTACAAGTCCACCAGCAGAGTCGTGAGAATCGAAACCGGACCGCTGAGACCAACTCCGGCAAAAAAGAGCACCACCAGGGGTGCTGCCAGGCTCGTTTTGGCTGTTACTACCCACCCCCAAGCAATAATCATGGCCACTGCTAGAATCGTCCAGGGCCACATAAGGTCCAGCCTTGCGCGCTCGATAGGAAACTGACGCAGATCATCTCCACGCTTGAGATCCGGAGACACGCCAATGCTGTGGGCTACGCGACGGTAGTTCCAATTCATCAGTTTTCCCACGGAAGCTGCACCAAATACCGACCCGGCAGCGAATGGGATGTAGCAAAAGCCAACCTGGAGGTCGTTGAAGTGGTACCGTCGCCGGATGACATCCTGTAATGGCACCATCATGGCGTAATTTGCCATCACAAAGAGGGACATGAAGAACAGCAACATGCCCACGTCCTTTTCGAGCATGATACGCACAGCTGCCCAGACGTTTGGAATAGGGATTTTGAAGTTTCGGCGTGCTACCGGCACTGAATCCTCCGGGTTTGTGATTCCCTCGATGTAGCCAGGCTGTTGTTGCTTCCGTAGCTTACGTCGCTGGTATGCAGCAAACAAGGACGTATTGAGTGGCGGTGGCGGGATGGAACCGTTTCCGACAATATTTCGAGCCGTCTTACCGTTCATTAGTTTTGTGTCCTCAATGCTGTGCTATATAGGAGAACTTACCTCTGGCATGAACGGAATATATATCAGCAGAAACACGCCTGTGGCAATAATCAAAAAGTAGAATGTCGACCGCCAGCCCAAAAACTGCGTTAAGATGCCACCAAGCACCGGTGCCAGTGCTGGGGCAAACATGATGCTCGCCTGCACCGCCGTGATGTAGCCTCCACGCTCAGCACTCGTCGTAAAATCTGCCATCACCGCACTTCCGATGGCTACTGTAGCACTGCTCCCCGCACTCTGCAGCGCCCGCAACACAAGCAATGCCGCATAGCTGTGCTGAAGGGCTAGTCCAATGTTGGCGCCCAGGTAGATGGTGAATGAAAGAATATAGACCGGCCGTCGCCCAATCTGGTCGCTGAGATCGCCGAAGAAGAGCGGTGCCACTGCTTGCAGGACCTGGTATAGCGTGACCGACAAGTTAATGTCTGCAATAGAGCGTCCGTAGTCCTGTGCAATTGGTGTAATGGCGGGTAGGTAGATAAATGACGAAAACGGCGAGAAGAGTGTGGCGAACACGGTCATGACGACTAGAAACACCTTTACTCGGGATGGGAAGATCGAGAATAGCGGTCCCGGATTCGATGCTCCTGCTTCTGCCACGGTTGGGCCTCCTTCAGGTACTACTGCACCTGCTTCTTTTTCGACACCCTCATCTCCGATTCCGTTGATGTCTCGCGCGTGCTTGGTGGAATGGAGGTCGTCGGTCAGATCTGACCTAGCCTTCTGAGGCTCTGTTGGTGCTTCCTTGACTTCGTCCATATTGGCAATCAATGTATATTAAGGTGTAAAGAACACCTTCATATCACAGCTGCAGTAATAGCTTCTTGCACTGTCATTTATTTCCTACAATTGCACTGGAGCCCTTCATATTTATACAATCCATTGATTAGTTCAAGCCATGAGGCTGTAGTAATTGACTTTCAGTTCTCTGGCGTTAATGGAGATAAAGACTAGCACCGCCGGCGTTTAGTTGTAGAGAGCTTGGATCGGTTGGCGCCGCACCTGGGGTTCCCCTACAAATCAAGCTTTGGCCCCGTAATCGGCGCCGATTCGGCTATCTTCCTGAACTCCTCTTGGCTAGAAAGACAAGCATCAAGGTCCGAATAGGCGAAAACAAAACGAGTGGTGCGAAATAGAGGAGCACAGAATGGCTGTGTCTAACACGAAGCTGTGCACAAAGCGGCCTAACATCTGTTGATGTGACAGGGAAAGCGGCGGAATACTAACATTAGCCAGTCAATTATTCACCACTGGTTGCTACAAGTGACAGGTTAAATTACTAGCAATGGCAACAACAATCTTCTCCCCTGAAGGGACGAATCCAATACATCATGCAGCCGTCTCCCTCAAAAAATCCGGTGCCCTATCCCCACCCTGGTTTGCCGAATCGGCCAGGTATCGACGGGCTTCTAAAATTACAATTGCTCTGTTATAACTAGCTATCGACATCGGCTGGCATATTATGAATAGTAGATACCTATTGCTCGTGGAAACAGCGGAATATGCACCCCAAAATAATCAGCAGTGAAATAGGTCCGAAGATATACTGTAGCATTATAACTGCGACTAGAATGCTATGAAACTTAGCCAAATATCTAAGCTCAATACACGACCATTGGCCATTCGATATGAAGTGCTGTCTCTTCGTAGGCGTTTGTGAACTTTTGTAGGTGTAAAAAAACTAGTACAGCATCGGTATATCTCCAAGTCGACTGAATACATGATGATACAGTCCCTGATTGGAACTTCAAACCTCGTAGATTGATCGAGTTGTGTGTTGACATGCTGTTTGTACCAAACATGCAATTAAGCGGGTGCGCTTACAAGCGGCGACGCAGATCGAAAAATGCAAGCAAAAAATCGGTATCGCGATACCAGGCGATAACCAACCAGCGGCATCGGAGGCAGCATCCCACCAACCATCTTTCCTCAACAACGAGGGTGGCCGAAGACCACGCCCGGTCTTCACGGGCTGGAACAATAACTTGTATATGCTTTGTTTTGTTTGGATTTTCTACATTAAGACAATAGTCCGCCCCAGGTTCTACAGACCGGATACAATCTCACATTAGTCTGGTGCCTTCTCGAGAAAACCCAGGTGATGCTCGGCTTGGGTTTTGGATACGTCCGCTGCTGCCGCCATAGTCGCTCTCCACTTCTCTTCACGTACCGATTTCTCCATTCTGCCGTTGCTTTCAAGTCATCTGCCGACATGGAGACCTCACCGGCCCCAACCTATACGGTACGGACTGGAGAGTCTTGAACAGATGGGACTTGGGGACGCTTTATCTGACGTGTGTACAGGATGCCATTTCGCTGCTGAACTCTACGCAGGCGGGGTTCAAGGTGTTGGAACATCGGAGAAAGGCAGGTATCACACTTGCTATGGGGGACCCAATCGGGGACATGCAGAGGTGGCTTCGATACATCGGATACGAGCCGAAAGACTTGGATCGCCTCAATGTTGTGCATGTTGCTGGCACAAAAGGCAAAGGCACTACTTGCGCATTCACAAACTCCATTCTGCAGCGGTACTGCGTCGACGACAGCAGCAACAGCGGACGACTGAGCACGACCAAACTTCTAGGGCTTCACAAAATCGGCCTCTACACTTCGCCACATCTTGTTGCCGTTCGCGAGCGTATCCGTATCAACTCGGAACCCATCTCAGAAGAGGCTTTCGCCCGCTATTTCTTCGAAGTATGGAACGCCTTCGAGGCATCAGCGACTAAAGCCGGTCAGGACCCATCTATCAAGCCAACCTATTTCCGCTTCCTGACCCTCATGTCCTATCATGTTTTCATGCAGGAGGGGGTGGATGCAGCAATTTACGAAGTAGGCGTGGGCGGTGAACACGATGCGACAAACGTTTTTGTGGCACCCGCAGCAACTGCTGTTACCACACTTGGCATTGACCACGTCGAGACTCTGGGTGACACGATTGATAAGATTGCCTGGCATAAAGCCGGTGTCTTTAAGAGTGGCTGCCCTGCGTTCACAGTGCCACAAGACCAGCCCGAGGCAATGGCCGTTTTGCAAGAGAGGGCCCAGGAGAGAAAGGCACATATCATGGTGGTGGCACCGGAATCCTATCAAACCGCGCTACAGAATGTCCGAATAGCACCTGACGAGGACTTCCAGCGCAAAAACGCAGGACTGGCGATCCAGCTGGCGGCTACCGTCCTAAACCGGCTCGGCATCAATGTCAACTTAGATGCCAATAGACCACTGCCGCCTCAGTTTGTGGAGGGTTTGGAGCGTGTTGTCTGGCGTGGCCGCTGCGAGAACAAAGTGACCGGCCGCCACCGCTGGTACTTGGATGGTGCACACAACCAGCAGAGCCTGAAGGTTGCATGCAGCTGGTTTGCTCGTGTAGTCGAAGAGGAGTAAGTTGGCTGGTCCGTGATTTCCTGTTTAGCAAAGCTAATTACGGTTTCCAGGGACAGTAAAAGCGACACAAAGTTGCCAAACGTTCTCATTTTCAACCAGCAATCTACTCGCGATGCTATCGAGCTGCTAAGGGTTGTCTACAACACACTCAAAGAAAGCTCTGCACAAATCCGCTTCAAGCACGCGATCTTCTGCACCAATGTGACTTACAAGGACAATTCTTGGAAAGTTGGTGGGTAAAGCTATCTATTTACCTCAAGTGTGCATATGCTAATGCCTACTCTAGATTTTGTCAACAACAATGTTGACCCGGCTGCACTGAAGGCCTTGACTCTGCAGCAAGAACTGGCCGATATATGGAAAACTCTTGACCCCGAAACAGAGGTTGCGGCTATGTCTACTATTGAAGACGCGATCAATTTCGTCCGCAACCTGGATGTCGAAGCCGATGTGCGCACGCTGATTACAGGCAGCTTCCACCTTGTCGGTGGTGCTTTATCGATAATAGAAGGTGGGGAGGACTTTGCTATGGCCAATACGTCGTCGTAGATAGCCGAGGCCGTGGCCTACTTTTGCACATCAACTGTGTACAATTCATGAGAGGTGGAATAGAATACCGCGAATATAATATGAGGCTTCTTACTCAGCGCCTCCCTGATCAGGTCGATGGCGAGACGATATTCCGAATTTGAGCATGTTTTGTAGCCGGACGGAAGCATGAAAGGGGTGTGCTACGTGTTGTCGACCAGTGATCGCGCAATCATTTTCCGAAATGGATCAACTGGCTGCTTTAAATGCTGCGTGGTGAGATGTCTAGTTTCCGGAGGCGAGACGTGCCGAAACCGGCCCCGCGTATGACGCCAATTTGCCATTTCTAATGCCGACCAAAATGTCGTGATTGCCGTCGATGTTTTAAAACCTCGCCCAACGCGCAACGACGGACATCTTTTTTCTCTCCATCATACACCGCCATTCACCATGTCAGCGAAACAGATTCCGAACATTGTCTTCGGGTCCATGACCCTCGGCCGCACCGGCGTCGAGCAGGCTCGTGTCCACTCACTTGAGGAGAGCGGCGCTATTTTAGACGTCTTCCGGAAGCACGGCCACACCGAAGTCGACACTGCTCGGGTCTACGGCGGCGGCAGCTCGGAAGAGTACCTGGGCCAGCTGGACCTGCCAGGCCGCGGCCTCACCGTCGACACCAAGGCCAGCCCCACGCCGTCCACCGATGGCCCTTCATACACGCATGAGCCAGCGAGTCTGCGTGCTGCCTTGCTCGACAGTCTCAAGGCCCTAGGGACAGAAGCGGTCGATATCTGGTACTTGCACGCACCAGACCATAATGTGCCCTATGAAACGACTTTGCGCGAAGTGGACGCTCTCTACCGTGAAGGCCGCTTCCGCCGTTTTGGCCTCAGCAACTACGCTGCCTGGGAAGTCGCTCAGATAGCCGAAACGGCTCGGCGCAATGGCTGGAAGACCCCGGATGTCTACCAGGGCGTCTACAATGCTGTGCACCGCCTGGTCGAACCCGAGCTGTTTCCGGCCCTGCGCCATTACGGCCTCTCCTTTTACGCCTACAACCCGCTGGCTGGCGGCATCTTGACGGATCGCTACCAAAGACCAACCGCCGAGGACGACAATTCCCAGGTCCAGCCTGGCAGCCGTTTCGACCCCAGCAAGAATCAGGGTGCCAGCTACCGCCAGCGGTATTGGAACGAAGAGACCTGGGCGGCTCTGGACATCATCCGGCCCGTCACAGCCAAAGCAGGCATTCCTACAGCTGAAGCAGCTCTTCGTTGGGAGGCTCACCACAGCCAGCTCGATGGTGCTCGTGGCGATGCTGTCATTGTCGGTGCTACTAGTACAACCCAGCTCGAGGAGAACCTCTCGGCGCTAGAGAAGGGTCCGCTGCCGCAGGAAGTGCTAGATGCTTTTGATGCCGCATGGGTGGTTTCAAAGCCGATTGCCTACTCGTACTTCCGTTAGAAAATAGGCAAAATCAAGACTATTTTGGCCTGGAATATAAATATAACTCCCCTGGACTTGCACATGAGGCAGTCCTTCCTAGCAGCGTGATGTTGTAATCAAATGCGCCTATTGAGTAGTCTCACGCCTGATAGAGTCCGTATCCATCCTCGGCATACGATATTATGAGTGCTGCAGTGGTCGTCTACGTGCTAGAAGCACCCCTTTACATGTGGTGTAATACATTTTTTGCGTTTTTCGGGACTACTCAATATAGCTCACAATATAGGAAAGGGCCTGCAATGCTTGTCAAGTAAAGAAGGAGAAGTGTTGGTTTCAATACGTTAGATATATGGTCCCACAGGTTGTGACAGGGCTGCAATACGGTATCTTATTGTTCATTTTAACGGGAACACGGTGCTTTGGCAACGCGGCATATTCCATTTGACACTATGGGCTTTCCATAAACAACAGTAGTATCACTACCTGCATCACTACCTGTATAGCAGCATCACTACAAGGAGCCATTTGGGTGGATGAGAACTTTGGTGTACCCATCAATGCGCTTGGAAAACTTATGATAAGCCTCCTCTGCATTTTCAATGGCGATTTCATGCGACACCACAAAGCTCGGCTTAGCCTTCCCAGCGATAATGAGGTCACGCAGATACCGATTGTAGGCTTTCACATTGCACTGGCCCGTTCCAATAGTCAACCCCTAAAACATTTAGCTTCCAGTTCCTGTCGCCCCTAAAAGTTAGGATATCATACCTTTTCAAATAATGCCCCGAAGCTCAAACTAAGCTTTCCAGCCCTCGTGGCAGCATCGGCTGCGCCAGGGTCGCTGAATATGTTAGTTTCTAATTCTATCGTAGCGATGAATTGACGGGGGGAATCACCTTGGTACGTAGAGTCCGGGAATACCAAGGCCACCACAGGCCCTCGTTACGCGGATCATGTTCTCGAGTACAATGTTGGCCTGCTCAGAGGAACCAGTAGAGCTGATTGCTTGATAGCCGACAGCATCAATAGACCGGTCAACCATCCCGCCGTGGGCGTTGATAATCTGGTCGACTGCATCCCCTTGCGAAAAGTCGATGGCGACGCAGCCAATTTCAGTTGCCGTTTTGAGCCGCTCGGGGACTCTATCAACGACGTATACATTACTAGCACCCCGCAGAACGGCTGAGTAAGCTGCCATCAGACCGACCGGACCAGCACCGAAGACGGCGACTGACTCGCCAGATCGAAACCCTGAAATTTCGACACCGTGCCATCCTAAAATAGTAAAAAACGAAGACATCAGCAAATCTCTCTCTATGGTTGAGCTTGACAACGGATGGGGTGGCTCATACCAGTGGGGAAGATGTCTTAAGACACGATAAGTGTTAGCAACTAAACATCGTTTGTTTTCCCTTGGCCTGCTTTACCTGCAAGAAGTACAAAATCGGCCTCGTGTTCAGTTCCCGGGGGCAACAGAAGAGCATTGAAGTCGGCATATGGGACTCGGAGATACTGCGCTTGTCCTAGTTGGCATTAGTATTGATGTAATTCAGTGGTATTGCAGAAAGTCATATCAGCTTACCTCCTCTGTACGGGCCCATTGCAACATAGCCTGATAAACGCAAAGAATATGTCAGTCGCGTTTTTTACGCGCCACAGACTAGCTCCGGACGCCATTCTCACCATAGGCACCGCCAGCAAAACCTGGGTTGACGCCAGTGCAAAAGGCTGTTTTGCCCTCCTCGCAATTGCGACAGCGGCCGTCTGCGACATTGAAAGGCATCACAACGCGATCTCCTTTCTTGAGTAGCACCACTCCCTCTCCTACTTCTTCGACAATTCCCATGTTCTCATGGCCTATATTGTGTAAGTACAAGATTGAACAGTTGGAAAAGTAGATGTCTCTGGAAAACTATGTTTCTCCTTACCGAATGTGATACCTGGCTCCGCCGCCGTTCGACCCTCGTACATGCTAAATACAGAAAAGTGTAAGTCAAGCGTGATTCGGTCTGAATCGTTCAATTCAGGCGTGACGTACTGTAGATCGGAACCACAGATTGCAGCCTACAATTCAAATCGTCAGAAGTCCGTCCATCACTTCATCCTTGCAATCCCTCCCCGTTCATTTCAGCGTACCGTTGTGACCTTCACAATGATATCATCAGGATGCTCGAGCTTCGGAAAGTCCACCTCCTGAACGGTGACTTGGCCCGGTCGGGCATAATTGACAGCTTTCATTTTAGTCGCCATAGTTGCTCTTGTAAAACCAGGTTGATTTCGAATAGATACTGCTTTTTTTCCTGTAAAGATTGTGCATCCTGTTTCGTGTTTGCGGCCATTGAAATAGGAAATTCAATGGTCTATATGTGACGTAAAGGAGAACCTTTTGACTACGCTAACCCCGCATTAAGCCCCTCTTGTAGGCTCGGTGGTGGTTCGGGGTGTACGCTAGGACCAACCCTTCCGTATACAGTAATTCCGCGGCGAAGCTTTCCTCTGTAGGAACTTCCCCTCATTACTTCGGCGAATTGTCGGGGGATAGTCTAATACTGCATTTGCAACTTGCGCCATACGTAGTGAAAATTGTCTCGTTTTATGTAAGCTGCGTTCTATTTTTTTCTTAAATAAGATGGGGGAGCTTTGTGGTTGAACACAAGAATATCATCGTCTCACGATATACCAGTCAACTTACAAAATGACGCCTGTTCCTGTCCTCCGCTTCCGTTCAACTTGGGGTATAGACCCAGGTCCGGAGTACACAAACTGGGCCAACTGGTTCTCAAAGCTGAAAGCTCTCGGTTATGGTACGAGATACCCAGAATGTTCCACGGGGATTGTTTCTAACATTATAACAGCTGGTGTTGAAGTCAGCACGGCTACTCTAGACAACCTGCACCTAATCCGGAAGATCTGTGATGACAATGAGCTTCAGGTCATTATCTTGTAAGAATAGTCATTCAACAACAGTGTTATCCAATGTTGAAGCTACCAAATAGCTAACGTGGAAGAATTCACACTTCTCCGTTAGATGCAGGTGGCCATAGACCACCAGGGTTGAAGGCCTCCGATCACCTAAGACATTACCGCGAAGAGCTTACTCGAACATCAGTCCTGCGACCATTGAAAGTCAATGCACAATCCGGGTGGTGAGGAGTACAATGGACCCCGAAATTGTGATGAAAGAGACTAATTGTTCACTATGATAGTGACACCTGGGCAATCGATGAATCCATTCAATTTTACCGCGGCACCCTCGTTGTTGATGCTGAATTGGGCCTTTCTGGAAAAGTCAGCCATGAGACACACAGAAACTACTCTCTCTCTACTCCGACTTCGGCGGTGTACATCTTGAGCAAAATCCCCGAGTGAGTCGTCAGATGCTCTATTTTGACTATCATTATTGCTAATACAAGGATTCACAGGTTGAAGATAACCGCAGATTTCTCTCACCATATTGTCGTGAGTGAGCGCCTTCTTGGTGTCAATGAGGACGACAAAGCACTACTAGCTGCTATTCTCCCACGTGTATGTCCAACCACCTTTTTGCATTCGAGTGTATCGTATGGTTAACACAAATGCCCCCAGGTCCGCCATATTCATGCTCGAATCGGGACGACGCAAGCCTCCCAGTGTCCGGACCCTACAAACCCCGTGTTTAGTGCCGAGCGCACATATTTCGAGAACCTGTGGAAGGAAACAATCGAGGCCATGATCAAAGCTGACCCAGTGTCACCTATCACCTTCGACCCCGAATATGGGTATGTATTATGCTTATGACTCTAAATTCTCAGGTGCAGACTGACATTTTTTATCAAATAGTCCCTACCCATATCATGCGTTCGCATCAACAAGAACCTTCACAGATGTTGCCGATGCTGAGGGCCTACGCTTGCAGGGCCTGTTTGAAAAGTACGTAGAGGCGGCATCTACGAAGTGAGATCTAATTAGACGAAGCTAGGTAGCCCTTCCCAAGTCTATAGAGGCGATTTCATTGAAATCGTGGCAAATTGAATTCTATCACTTTATTAAATTTCGTTGTCTGTGATAACTATAACTCAAAATCGAAATTCGCAAGTTTCAAACACACACGCAACTTTATTAGTCTAGGTCGCTGCAACATAGTAGAGCTACACATCAACAAAAATTTTGGAGCTCCGAAGTAGGCGGCCCATTCCGTTAACCTATGTAATTGTGAACTAGTGCTGGGCTACAGACCATACTAGGCAAGAATCTCCATTAGGAAATGCAACCCGCGCGTAATATTTTCCCGCTAGCTAGCATGGCACCGCAGGAAGTTGGGCAATACTACATACAAGCAAGGTGACCAAAATAAAAGATCATACCTCCACACAATCATGTACGACGTACTTTTACTTCGATGGTGTACAGGGCAAATCCGCACCAGCTATGTTTGTTTATCTAATCGTTTACTGCAACTTCTAGTGGCCATTAGCCGGAGATACTATTGGACTAAAAGGCTTGGGGCTGGAACATTGATGCAGCCGTTATGCCATATGCACCAACCTGTAAAAACTCTGCACCCTCTGCCAACTGGACTACACAGTTAAAAACGAAGGCCTCCGTTACTGTGCATCCACATTATCAGGGTATATATCGGGCAAGGTTGCCACTACAACTTAACACAACCCCACATTCTAGTATAAGCATATTTACCTGTATAGTTCCATGTAAAACTTACGTTGGAAACGTATCCGTGGATCGGTTTGTTGCAGAAACCATAGTACCCACCCTAAAGCAAGCGATATTCGTTTCCAAGCAAAGACATTAGTTACTTAAGAGCTAGCTAGCACTCGATAGGCTTCTTACATGAAAGTGCCGGCTACATATAGTGAAAATAGAAGGCAATCTACGTTCGGTGGCGGGTGAGAGGAAGTTGATTTATATATATGTGGCTGAAGATAAGCACCAAAGTTGTCGTGGGTGAATTAGGGTATATTTATCCAATGTGCTTGAGATAGCGACGACTGGAAATTTTGTGTTACTCTGTTGTGTGAAACATCGCATACTCACTCCTATATACATTTTTGGTACGCCGTGAGCTTACTTATCAAGACCGGCAAAATTTCGGCGACATCTGAGAATCCGCATGTTGTAGTATGTAAGACCAATATGTCAGTCCATGGCTAGATATATTCACGAAAATATGTACCGCATTTGAATATGATTGGTGGACCAGAATCCGGGCAGATGCCGGCTTCTATCATCAAATCAGCCGTACTTATATATAAAGAGCATGTTTACGGGTAAAATTAATAAAGAGCTGATTTGGAGCGGCACCTGGCCGCGGGAAGTGGGCGGCCTTGTGTATTAAAAGAGGCCCTATCCTCTTGTGGCCAGAATCTAGTGTTGTAAAGCAGTCATTAACATCTCAGTAACTACCGCTAAAATGCAGTGGAAAGCTCTTGCTATTGCGTTTCTAGTTCGGCAGAGCGCCGGCCAGTTCAGACCGCCGATGATGCGGTTCGGCTGCTCGCAGCTCGTCATCGACCGAATCGATCCGCTCGTCAATCCTGGTGCAGTGCCATCACCACACTTGCACCAAATTGTGGGTGGAAACTCATTCAATGCGTCCATGGATCCGGCAACACACGATATTCCCGCCGCTTCAACATGCACTAGCTGCACATTCACGGAAGACTTCTCCAACTATTGGACAGCTGTTCTCTTCTTCCGGGCCCGGAATAACACGTTTATGCGTGTTAAGCAGTTCCCGAACACGGGCATCCGTTCAAACGGTGGGATCACGGTGTACTATATTCCACCGTACGACGGCAAAACCAAGGTCACTGCGTTCAAGCCCGGGTTCCGCATGCTTGTGGGTGATGCCGCATTGCGGTCGAAGAGCAAGGATCCCAAGGTCTGCCATCGTTGCATGCTTTCTAATGGTGACCGAAACAACATTGAATGCTCGGCTCCCGACACCCAGGCCTTGCCCAAGGGAATGTGTGCTGGTGGCATCCGCACAGTGATCACATTCCCAACATGTTGGGACGGCAAGAATACCGATAGTCCGGACCACGAGAGCCACGTTGCATACCCTGCGACCGGCACTTTCGACAACGGTGGCAGCTGCCCCAACACTCACCCCGTGAAGCTTCCGCAAGTGATGTATGAAATTATGTGGGATGTAAGCAAAGCAGTCTCTACGCACACAAAGAATACTAAGCTCGATACTAATCACCTCTAGACTCGGCCGTTCAATGACAAGAGCATCTGGCCCGAGGATGGATCCCAGCCATTTTATTGGAGCAACGCAGACAAGTGAGTTGTTGAAGGAGAGCACTGCGAATAGACAACACTAACATTACTGCGCAGAACCGGATTCTCTCAACACGGCGACTACGTGTTCGGCTGGAAGGGAGATGCTCTTCAGCGTGCTCTTGACGCTCGCTGCACCGGTGCTACGTGCAGTGCGCTCAAGACACAGACTCACGAGGAGGCAGATAAGTGCACTAAGAAGGCCATGTACGCCGAGGATGTTGACGGATGTAAGGCACAACGGAATATCGTACTATATTTCGATATGCTAAAGCTAACACGACTAGGGCTCACGGAGCTTCCGGGAACTGGGGCGGCTATGGAATAACTGGGACACAATAGTTAGGGTTGAAAGCGTCAGATTTCTAATAAATCAAACTACTGAGTGGCCTCGATTCGCGGTATCCCAAAGTAACAAGACAGCCTTGATTAGCCATGGCAGTATCGCTGGCTATTCGAGAAAGCTGCCCCTGGTCTTGGCCAGCTGCTCATCGTAATATGGCTGGAACGAGAGCCAGCCTTTTTCCGGTGTACCAATTTGACCCGATGTGTATGCAGCCTCCTCATCATTGATGATCTTCTTCTTGTGGCCACTGGCTGCAGCTGCATCGACGAGTAACTGTGCTTGGCATGTGCGCTCGAGACTAATGAACCAGAAAGCAGCTTCATCGACGCTATTCCCAACAGTGAGAATGCCGTGGTTCTGCAGAATGGCAGCCTTTCCGGTGCCAAGTGCCCGTGCAATTCTCCTCCCCTCCTCACGATCAAATACGACCCCACCAAACTGATCGTACACCGCGTGGCTCTTGTAGAAGCGTAGGGCGTCTTGCGTGATCATGTCCAATTCACGACCGAAGGCACTAAACGCCTTTCCGTGGACTGAATGAGCGTGACAAGCAGCGTGGACGTCGGGACGAGCTTTGTGGATCTCGGAGTGGATTGCAAATGCGGCCGCGTTGATAGGTTCGTCGCCTTCTACAACCTCACCTTCTTCGTTGACCAAAATCAAGTCGGACACCCGGATTTGAGAGAAGTGCATGGATAATGGATTCAGCCCTAAATGCAAGAATCAGTCAACCAAAGCCGCCTGATCAATCTATGAACAAACGTACAGAAGTGGTCGGTGAGGATTGGATCCCGAACAGAGACATGGCCAGCCACGCCCTCGTCGAACCCTCGGTCGGCGAAAACCCGGAAAACGGCTGCTAGGTGCTGCTTGCGATATAAGCGTTCCTCTTCGAGCGTGCCGAACTTTGGGTACGATCGAATCCGTAGTTTTTTGCCGCTGGTGGTTTTTCCGAGCGCCCCAGAAACCGCATTTGCTTCTGGCTCATCCGACAAGACAGTAGCGCTAGGAGCCATGATCGCTTTAAATATCAGCTTGATAGGGGAATGCCGATTGATGAAATATGTTTTTTGAGGTAGATAGAGTGTACTCTCGATGCTCCTGCTACTACAAAATGTTGTGTTGAGGAGCAACGGATAACCTGAGATTCACGGAAAAGCGGGTGAAGTTCCCCGCACTCTGGCTACCTGCCAATCGCAGCGAGTGTCCCGTTAGTTAGACCATATTACTCTGTCAGCGCGCAAGTACCAGAGTACACCTTATGCGACATTGGAGACGGTTCAGTTAATTTCTCCGCCACACCACGATGTCCGTTAATTCAAGTACCCTTCTCGATTTTTATCAAAATTTAAAACACGGGGAATTGAATTTAGTAAAATAAAAATCCGAAAAAGAGAATTCATAGGGCGGGGATGAAGCTGATGTGTTCGTCTTCTCGATATCCTCCTACCAGAAGAAGTCTTCCCTAAAGAGCTTTCTCTTCTTGCCCGCCTCAATCGTTTTCATCTCATGACAGTATTAGCGGAGCAATATTAAGATTAGCATAGCGTGATTCCTTTCAACACCTTGCTAAATTTGTATTTCATTTACAGTATTATAAAGCACCGCTTTGAAATCTAGGGAATAAGTTATACCGATACTAGGCTATCACTATCGCCAATAAATACATAGAGCTTGAATCATCCTAAACCTGTAGACACAAATTACTGTAATTAGTCTCCCAATTTCCATATAATGTCTACGTCACATCGGGTTTTAATCACAGGAGTGTCTGGCTACCTAGGCGGCTCACTTCTCGCAAGCCTCACGGCCAAGACTAGCCCACCAAAACAACAATATGGGGCGCTCGATGCATTATATGCGCTTGTTCGCACCGACGCCCAGGCAGATACTGTGCGCGACCAGTACCTAGGTATAGAGCCACTCATATTTGACACACAAGATGCAGAAGCGGTTCACAATGCTATTGTGAATAACCGTATCTCTGTTGTCTTCTTTCTGATCGATGCCATGCATTCTGTTTCTCAACGGAACCTCATTCGTGCGCTATCTGCTGTTCGTGCTATAACAGGATCAGACGTCCACTTCTTGCATACGTCTGGCGCCAAGATTTTCTCAAGTCACGCAGGAGCGCCTGTAAATGGAACTCTTTATGATGACGATGATAATCTTTACGAAGTGCAGAAAGCACAGAAAGCACCATTTCCGCTTATGGGAGAGGTAATGATTCATTTACGAATATTGAAGTATACAAGTCATGTCGCCATACGTACTAACGAATTCAAAGGCCATTGCCACAAACAATACGGTTATTGAAGAAGGCGAGGTGCACAATGTCAAAACCTACATCTTTGTCCCCTGCATCGTGTGTGAGTAACATGAAGCTTTGGCAGCATAAATATTGTCCGCTGACAACTTACACCATGAAGACGGTCGGGGTGAGGGCTTTGGCAACAGAATTTCCATCCAAACAGTCGCCGTTGTGCGTGCAGCTAAGGCTGCAAAGCGACTGTATAGAGTCGATTCTGGGAGACCTGTAAGCTGTCTCCGTATCTACGCCCTGAAAGTGTAAACTAATACATATTAGACGTGGCCGGTATGCCACATATCTGACAACACAAGTCTTTATGTTCGTCTACTTGAAGCCATCCTAGCAACTTCGAGCGAAAACCCAGCACCTCCAAGTGGCCGTCATGGGTATTACCTGGCTGCGTCTGGGAGCGTACCCTGGGATGATTTATACCTGGCCATGGGTAGAACTCTAGCTAGCCGTGGAGAGATTGATGAGTACTCACCCGATAGTCTGCCTATTGCGGATGGTGCGGCTTTGGAAATCATGGGAAAAGGCATGGGGTGCCTGAAAGAATTTGTTCCTGTACAAGTCGGTGGAAAGTAAGTTGCCCAGCTTGCCCTCGAGAGAGAGCCAGTGACTGACATTTAGGTGCATACTTACCTCTCGAACTGGATACAAAATCGGCTGGAAACCCCAATATGGACCAGAACATATTCTAGCCGTTGCCGAAGATGAAGTGAACTTGATACTTGAAAATTTGGATTGAGTCTAAGCATGAAATATCGAATTTGATACTCTTATTACATGAGCGGCATTTATAGTATCCCATTCCTACATTATCTAGCAAGATAATAGGATGACCATATAGCGTCTGTATGTAGTTATTTCTCTACCTAGTTTTTATGGCGAGCGTAGTTTATTACGGTGACATCTAGTACCCACTATATGAATTGTGCTAAAGAATTTGATCGAACATCAAATATCTGGGTCCAGTGGCCAAATGGCAAGGCGCTTGGCTACGAACCAAGAGATTGCAGGTTCGATCCCTGCCTGGATCGGTTGATTTTTTGTGGCCCCAGCGCATCTTTTTGGTTTGTCCATGGGAATACTCAATCCATGGGCATGTTGTCGATGTGGATTCCTTTAATGATAATGGCTCTATTTGATATTTTTTTCCGTTTCAACTTGGCGCTCGTTTTCCAGTGCCAGCGACGCCGGGGCGCTATAAGGACAAGATACACTTGATCTCGGTAATTGAAAAAAAGGGGATAGGAATTATATTTCATTGCCCCAAGGCGAATAGACTAGCAAATTCTACATCGCGAAGTGCGTTAGTAATATGCGAACAAGCGTAACGCGAAAAGAGTAGTGTTTTTGATAGGGTGTTTACGACACCTGACTACAGTGATTGGTGGCGGAGGTAGTCTTAGAACATGTGCCACTGTTATAGCGTGATATGACTCGGTGCCTCAATATGGACCCGAGTTCAGTCTTATCAACTCGTCGCCCCGCTTCTCTGGGCTTTTCCCAAGTTCAATTTTAGCGACAACTGCGACGTTTTGAGCATGCCATATTGGGTTTGGGTACCCGCGTTTTAAAGAAGTACAAGTTCTTGAGTTAATGTCGGCAACAGAATCTTCCGCAATTAGTTTAGGATCACGGCGTCTTTGGACTCCAGGAGAAGATGAGCTGGTTACCTCTTTAGTATCAGTCTATGGCGACATTCGAGGGCCACAAGGACGATGGAAGGAGATTGGGGCAAGAGTGCCGGGGAGAACAACAAAGGTGAGGCACTTGTCCTTGGTCTTTAGCTGAAAATGTTAGCATACTTATCATGTCAGGACTGTCGGAAGCGGTGGTTTCATTCCCTTGATCCCTCCCTGCGAAAGGGGAGGTGGACAGACGAGGAGGACCAGGTATTACTGCAGGCCTTTAATAGACTCGGCCCGGCATGGTCTGCAATTGGTGAGAGGAGCTTCTCAGTATACGTAATAGTAGACTGGCTAGATTGGGGTGGCTAATAGCGATAAGCACGCATGATCCCAGGACGCAAAGACGATCAATGCGCAAAGCGATACAATGACATTCTCGACCCGACAGCACGAGACAGACTTAGTAACTGGTCTATCGAAGAGGATGAAATACTTAGACGAGGGGTGCTAACTGTGGGGAATCGCTGGTCAGCCATCTCTCGGCAGCTTCCTGGTCGACCACCACTCACGTGCCGCAACCGTTGGAGAGCAATATCTAAAAATTATACAACCAGTGCCAGCGATACCGATGAAATACCAATGCCGGCTTCCCAAGCCCTGATGCCACAGGGACCTAATGAATCGTTTTCTGATGGTTCTGTTACTGGAGCCCCCGGTATTACTACCACCAACCCACCAATTCCTCTCCCAACTCCAAATAGCAGAAGCCCATTGGATTTCCAAACAAACCCAAGCAGCTCCCTAGAGAATAGCACTTTGTTTGCGAGCCTCATGGATCCGGTCTTAGAGGCCCCCCCGCACCAGGATTCACAAATCAGGTTTGAATTCTCTGGCCACGACGTCGCGCTAAGTTCCCTGGCACTACCATCATATGCGGCCGAGAATGATCCGTTGCATCTGGGAAGTCAATCAATTTTGGTGCCACATAGAGGCATGAATCTTCCTGGGTCGTTGTCATCGGAAGATGGGCAATCTGCGTTCTTTGGGTCGGTTGGCACACTGCTCTCGACGCTGGAGCTAGATCGTTCACATATGGAGTCCGAGACCACAACGACGGAGTCGGCAGGGGAGGGGGATGGAATTGATTCTTACATGGATGATAACCCGTCAGACACAAGCACAGGGACGCAGGTGATGCCACCCCCACGAAGGAGACTAGCAGCAAATCGACGAGCGCAGCATGACAGTATTGGGATCGCAACCAATACGACACGCCCAGATCGGCTACGACAGCGTTCAGATGCAAATCAAGGCCGAACATGGAGCCCCGATACCTCCCAGCAGTATGAGAGAGCTGCAGAACAACGAGTGCTTGAGGATATCTCGTCAATGGGAGATGCACGAGACGTTCATGTGCACCATCACTTCCACCATCACCACCATCACCACCATTTTCATCACCACACGTTCTAAGATAAGAAACTATGGATAACAAAAGAATGGAATGAGCCTCCATAGTAGCTGGAGTTCGCCTGTACTTACTTTAATTGGTGTTTGAATGGAGGTAATTTTTAGTGAAGTAAGGGTAATTATCACAACAACAGCCAAGATATATTATAGAAGAAAAACCTCCGCGACTTGTACTGCACATATTATTCGATAAAAACTGATTTCTGTCCATACTTTACCACACATAGCGGAATCTCGACGCCTGCTCTTGGTCAGTTAAGTCATAAAACTCGTCCATCTCATTGATATCTCCAGAAAGCCCGCCCATAACACTGCCTGGTGATTCACTTTTGGCATTAGGATCAATGTAGCCGTGCTGGGCATCTCGGCGGCGGTTAATCCAGGCCAAATAGACCATCAATATGAGAGACAAGACTATAAGAAGTGCAAAGCAAGAGAAGCTAGCCTTAAATGCTGAAGGATAGCGCGGAGCTTCCGACGACACAAACAAGTGAGGAGCCGCGACTTGTCCAGCACAAAAGCTGACGAACAGTAGAGCGGAAGCCGTTGTCTTTTTGGTGGTACCGGCAATATTTGCAGTAAACATGGACCAAGACATTATACTAATGATGCTGTGCGTCTGGATGATGTAGTAAGACGCCAATCGCCCGTGTTTGTTTGAGGAAGGCAGCTTATACAGCAGCACGGCACCGATCAGAGCTGGGACCTGAGTACCGATCATGACATAGGAGCGAGTATTAGAGAATCGTGAGCACAGAGCGCCAGTTATGAGAATTGTGGCACCCTGAATGGCGCCGAGTGGCATCTGCAGCAGCGTTGTGTTCAGAGCCGAGAATCCGAAGCCTTTGATGACGATGTTGCCAAAACTAGCCACGCCTCCAGATGGCATGTTAGTGAGGAACTGGATGACTACCAGGAACCAAACTTGAGGGTCCTTCAGACATTCTCGAAACTGGTACCACTTCCAGTGGTGATTGATGATACCGGTACGATTTTGGCGGACACGCTCAATCGCCAACGCGCGGTCTCTTTCTGATAGCCATCGCGCGGACATAGGGCTGCTCGGGATAATAAAGTAAAGAGCAATGCCATACAGAATGGTAACGGCACCAAAGATGATAAAGTACCATATCCAGTTGCCTAGGTTCAGGCTGGAATGGATGTGGCCGACGCCGTAACCGATAATACCACCCAGGATCTGACCAAGGGCATTGCCAAAGAACCACCATCCCATGCGTTCTGGCTGCTCAGATCGTTTGTACCACTGAGAGGTCATGAGCATGAAAGTTGGGTTAATAACAGACTCAAAGACACCCAAAATGGCACGGACGGTCATAACTGAGGCAAATGAGCGACATGCCGCCATAGTCATTAGTGTGGCACCCCAGAGGATCACGCTTGCAGACATAAATGGCCCAATGGGAAAAAACTGTAACGAGCGAGAAACAAAAGGCTGGGCCACAAGGTAGGCTGTACCCATGGGTAGGTAGTTAGTAAGAATGCATGCAGAATGGCTTGGCTCGAAGCTAGAACACCCACCAAGATAGAACACCGAACCACTGGCCCAGCTATACTGGTCAGACGTGATGTGCTGTGGGTGTTAGTCTGCAATGCAAATATGTTGCTGTTGGCAGACTTAGGCTTACCAGATCCGCTTTTAGCCCAAAATTGACGGAGTTGGACATGGCGTTTTTGTCCATAAAGTTGAGAGTATTGGTAATAAGCATCTACTGTGAATTAGTCTTACAGATTACCCACCAGGAGAAACTAATGTTGACATACAAGAGGCATCAGCCACAGGTCGATCTTGCGGAGAATGCGTTTGTCCTCCTCTGGTGTGATTTCAGTGACGCCATGAGCCTGTACAAACGCCAAGGCATCGTCGGCATCGAGCTTGTGATGATATGTTTTCTCAACTTGCTGCTCATCAACTAAGATGGTTCCATGTTGTTGAGATCTGGCGATACTTCGAGCATCTGCTGCAGTCGCTTCCTTGTCCGCAGTACCCATCTTTACCGTGTCTTATGTAGACGCGATTATAAGAATATGGCAGGGATGGGTAAGTGAGATAGGAATGTCAATCCTAGGGAGTTTGGACTGCACAAAAAAACCTCTGCCCGTGTCTTCGGATTGTATGCAGTTTGAGACTGCAGGCACGGCCATTAAAAACTTTCTTGAACCACAACCACCCCTCTAACTCCCTTATCTCATCGGCCGGGTATCCAAGCCCATGAGCCTTATCTCGCGGAGTATTTTATGCGGAGAGACCGCCCCCTGTGACCTGATGAGGAGCATGTAGTAGGTTGATTGTCTAGAGATGTTATCCACTTCGAAGCTCCAAAAGAACGATTACCCGCAGGCCACTTATCTACGAAGTATCGTAGTGTCGTCGGCAATAACTCCTACCAAATCAGGTAAGCGATTGCTTGGCTCAATATCTATCAAGCTAATGCTACACGAACGAACCAGCATTCTGATTTCTCCACTGTCTCTAGGAGGATGTATGCACATGTTGCCGGTTCGGCGTGTCTATCACGTCTGAAGTAGGCAATTCGAGTCGGCTGATGACAAGGACTTCCGTAAACAGAGTCATGCTTTGCTTCTTAGTTTTTCTTACTTTAAGGCGAACTTTTTGTCGTATACGATGACTAGATAAACAGCCCAAGCTTCATTTTCCACCAGATTCTTCGGTCTATGAAGGCAAACTAGTAACCCAACAGCCCAAGTTACGAAACCAATATACGAAACTATTGCTAGCTCGATCTTAACGACTCCTTTACGCTTGGCTTACAATAATGCAAAAAGACACGGAACAGCGCAGTGAACCTTCGGCACCACTTGTATCTTCAACAACGGCTCCTTTGATTTCCACACGCATCAGCCCATACTATGAACACATCCGTGTGAGCGGCCTCCCTCGGGAGCGTGGGCAACAGTATGGCACACAGGCAGCCGAAAAGATTCGACTGAACGTCGAGCATTATCTCAGGCCTGGCCAATTGCCACCATGGAAGCAGACAGTGCAGTATATCCGAAGCATTTATGAGCCTGGACTCCAGCAATACTTCCCATCTGCGCTTGAAGAAATGCGAGGAATTGCAGAAGGAGCACGTGTCACATTGGAAGAGATCATCATGCTAAATGCGAGGTATGACCTCTCGCGCGCGCCAGGCGGCTCTCGTTATCGGCCCCGGCCACAGCAGAAGACCAAGAAGACCAAGAATTCTTCGTCAGCTCCCTTTCCTATGTCTTCAGTCCTTGTTGAGAGATACGGGCCTGGAAGTTCGGAAAGCGCCGTGGATGAATGGGATGACGTGGATAATGAGTGCACCAGCTGTGCTTTCTGGGGGAATACAACAGAGGGCAGTGTGGCTCTGACTGGCCAGAACTGGGATATCTCCTCCCATTTGTATGTGAATGATCTTGTCATTCTGCTCGAACTCCACCCAGATCCCTCTGAAGGCATTCCAAGCATGTTTCTCGTCACCGAAGCGGGACAAATGGGGCGCTCTGGGATGAACTCAGCAGGACTCGGCTTGACTTCGAACTCTCTGAACTCGACTGCGGACTACTTCCCCGAGGCTGATGAAGAATTGCCCAAGCCAATGCTGCCCATATCTTTGCTACGACGACTATACCTACAGGAAAAGTCATATCCCAAAGGGCTACAGGCAGTCTACAATGCGCCTCGGCATGTGTCTAACAATCTAACTCTATGTACGGCTGAGGGCTTCGGGATGTGCATAGAGCTGACGCCCAACGAAGCATTTGTTGTACCACCAGCATCGCCAAATATTGGCCATGTGATCCATTCGAACCACTTTCTGACTCCTGCGATCCACGCCCGCTCTGATATTTCAGATTCATATGCAGGAGGGAGCAGCTGGTTTCGGAATTTGCAACTCGGCAAGGGTGTGCAGGCTTATCTGGACGGAAAAGTGAACGTGGATGTTCTCACGCAAGCCTTCAGTGACCACTTGGGCTACCCTCAAAGCCTCTGCCAGCACACAGATAACTCCGGTGGCGATGGAATTCCAGGGTACCCGTTCAAGAAGAGCATGACCGTAGCTTGTGTAGTATACGGCCTGTCACGAAACGTCATAACTGTCTGCAAGGGACCCCCGTGCCAGGGAGTGTTTGAAACGTTTCGTCTAGACAGCAACTAAAGCTCCTTTTTTTCATCCATGCAGGTAGATATCATCATTAGTTATAATACAAAAACTTCACCAGCCGCTTTCATGATTGCAACGACGTCGCAGGGTCCTTTGACCTCTCGTCGTAATTTGATAACCCGCTCTAGGAGATTCCTCGTTCGGCGCAGGTTAGGGGCCCAAGTTTCGCCGTGAACTAGAGCCCCGACAATCCATGACTGATAGATAGGATCGGTTGTTTCCATGCCGGCATGAAATAACAGTTGTGGCCAGATACACTGGGGTGAGTTTGGGCGAGAGAGAGTTGTGTGGCGAGTCAAGCGAATGATTCGAGCTGCACATTCTGCAGAACCGGGCAGTATTGTTTCTAGAGGATCCGTGGGTAGCAGTGGAGGCCGATTGGAATGATACATAATCACACATCCGTAGTACACAGCAACGATTTGCATCCAGTTGAACTCGAGGGCGTTGAGAGAAGATGGTGCCACATCCATATCACCTGCTGCAACACGGAGTGCAGATTCCACTGCCGGAATATCTCGTTGGTCAAGACGCCGCTTGATGCCAACAATGCTAGAGCAAATAGATAGCCAAGCGCTTGCAAGCTCTTCCTTTTCGCTTTTAGTCGTATGCCAGCGACCGTACAGATTACAGAGCCCGCGGCATATGTTCATTCTCAATGCCAATCGCAAACAAGCTTGTATCTCTGTTGTAGACGTGTCCTTAGGTAATGCGCCAAAGACACCTTGCATACGATCTTCCTGCTGTTCACTGCTTGGGCCCGTACTATCGCCTGAAACTGTGAACAAGAGGTCGTCGTGATTAGGGAGATGGGCTTCGAGGCACTGAAGGAGACGACATTCGCTGCCAAATGGCGCGGCTTTGGCATCATAGGCACTGAGCCATATCAACAAGCGGACTGATACTGGCCCCAGTTGGTCATGAATAGCCGCAACATCTTGTCTTTCGAATAGCGGCTGCACAATGCCGGCAATATAATCCAGCAGTGCAATAAATTTAGTAGCTCCTTTAGCGAGAAACAGCTCATACTGCAGGAGAAACCAAACGGTGACAATAGTGAGCTCAACATGCGCAGAGGCTCGACTATCTTCGTATAGTAGCTGTGAAGCGTGCTTGTAGCGGAGCTCTGCGTCGGCCGTTGGCGCTGCCTTGATATGTGCCATATGGAGGGCAGCCCAGGCAAGAATGGCTTCATAAAGAGGTGCGTGGGTCAACGCCATATTTGTAAAAATGTAGCAATAGATATTGTCGGTGTTGGAGCTCCTTAGCTTGACAAACTGGCCCATGGTACTAAGAAAGTGCTGCAGGGGTTCTCGGTCTTCTGGTTTCATAGCTACCATAGTTCCAGAACCAGACGGCGCTGGTGGAAGTGGTGGTGGTGGTTCTGCCGGTTCCATTGGAGATGGAGGGGAAGGAGGTTCTGTCATAAGTGCTGAAGCTTCGGGTAGGTATGCGGTGTCTGGATGGTCTTCGAATATGCCGAACGGGCGTCCGAATCCTGCAACAAAGTCATCTAATGCAGGGAGTGTGTCCCAAAGGGTGTCAAAGCCGCCAATATCTGCCATATCCAACGGGAGACCTCCGGCGTTGAGAATCCCAGTATCTGGCATGAGGAGGGTGTGGTATCCCGGAAAAAAATGTGCGGAGCCATGGGGGTCAGGCGCTATCAAGTTGACATTCAAAGATGATGCATCGGTAGGAGACCCGTTGGCATCACAGTGAAGTCTGGATGAGGCTGGGATGGCTGCCGGGAGTGGTGAGGTGTATGGAGAAAGAGCTGAAGTACCTTCGCTCGAGCGAAGCGGAGATTTCAGAGTTGGTGGGGAAGGCAGCGGGCAGCCTAAAGGTGGGAGCTTTGGTGGTCGCCGGACGCTGTTCGGAGGCTGTGTCGGGGATGCAAAATGCGGCGGACTACGCGGCTTCACGAACCGGACCCGGTACCGGGCTTGGCGGGTCTGGCCCGGCTTCCGGTGTCCGGTATTTTGTTCCGGTAACAGGAAAGAACAGGCCAAGTGGAGGCGGAGGCAGGCGCTACAGGCCGGATGCCGCTCGTCGCAACGCACCTTCCTACTACGACACGTCAAGCATCCTGCTCCAATTTGTCTGCATCAGTAACCGTCGGCCATTCCTTCACTTCCACAGCTCCCTCACACTCCTACTGACCTGTCTTTGACCTTGTACGCTTGCTGCCTTCCATAGCGGGCAATGGTGATGCTGCTTGCAGACGGAGAAAGCAAGCACGGTCTGCCATTCAGTGCCCCATCGGGAAACTGCGCATGGCAAGCGCATGCATGGTTCCTGACCTAGTCCGCTAGTGACTAATCCGCGATAAGGCGGTTTTGCTTGTGTTGCAATTCTCCACTGGTATCTCGTTATGTTGTGTCGGCTCTAGCCACTTGCCTAAGTAGGAAAACCAATAACCGATGATGTTACATTTGCTGCAAAGAAAGCTGCACAGCGTCATCGGCTGGCCCCACGACTTCGTAATTGGCTCCTTACAACAATCACACTATGGGGCCTTTTCGCCTACACAGTAGGCGCCGATCGCTGAGAAATCGGCACGGCGTAAGCTGCAGGTTTCACCATTGAACCTCCGTAGAAAGGAGGGGTTGAAAAAGATTCAACATTTACGCTGCGGACAAGTGAAGCATGCGCTTGGGATCTTCTTCTTCCATCTAATCGCGTCTTCTTTTCCTGGGGATGCATCAGCTGTCATAAATAAAGTCTTTGTTTTCTATATCGCGAGACTGACCTCAATGGTGTCATCATCCGTTGTGGTTGATCTCCAGATCCTCCAATGGCCCGCCACGGTTGCTGTTTCTGCAGCTCTATTAGGCTGGAAGCACGCCAAGCAACGCCCAGTCGATATTGAGGAGGATGTTGAAGCCAAAGAGGCCCCTACTCGCACACCAGTCATATACAGCCTTCTCCAACTCCTTTCCAGAACACTATTGGTTACTGTTGCTATTCTTGGATATTTCCATGATCGCTCAAGCAGTTTCTTAGAGGCAGCCGCTCTTCTTTACGTTTTGGCTCTTGACTTGGCAAGAACCACTTTTTCTGGGAACAACACAAGGCTACGGTCTTCCATTCTTCGACATGTCAATCTCATAGTCGCCCTAGATGCCGCTCACGCCTTCATACAACTGGCACCAAGCATTTTACTCATTGATAGAAAAGGACAAAGCCAACGGCGGCAACATCCGATAAGCATTTGGCTACTTCTCAAATTTGCTTCCTCGCTCGCTGCTCTGTTCACATCCTTCATCACTCCGCGACAATGGACACCTCTCCCGCTTTCTTTCGGTCTCGCCCAAAGAGATTGTGCGGAGCCAAGTCCTGAACAGACATGTTCCTACTTTTCATACTTCTTCTCGTACAGCTGGATGTCTGACATTATTTTTCTTGGCACTCGCAGACGCCTTACTCTCGAAGATATGCTGCCGCTCCCGGATTACGACGAGCCACTGATCTGGAAAGAGCATATATTGGCGGCTAGGCGACGCTTCAAAACTACTGCTTTGACATTAGCCTATACACTGCGCAAAAACCTTGCTCTCATGATGCTATTCGCTGCACTCACCGCAGTTGTAGAGTTCATTGCACCACTTGCTCTCTACCAACTCCTACACCACCTACAGGATCCTCTCCAATCGACAATTCGACCATGGTTATGGGTAGCTCTACTCTTTATTGGACCGGTACTTCGGTCTGGAGCATATCAGCAATATATCTTCAACAGCACTCGACTAATGGTACGGATCAAGTCGTGCCTCACTCAGGAGCTTTATGCCAAGGCTGGTCGCTGTTACGAGTCTTCTTCAGATACGGATGCCGGGTCAGACCAATCGAAAAAGGATACCACACAGTCAACAACGTCGGGTCGTCAGGGAAATGTCACCACTCTCATGTCATTCGATGTGGACGCCATTTGCAGTTCTAGAGACTTCATTCTGGTGTGCACGGCAAGTCCCATTGAGATTACCATAGGGCTTGTTTTTCTCTACCTCCTCTTTGGTCCATTCTCTCTTGTAGCACTTTCTGTGCTGTTTCTTTCGTTCCCACTAGCCGCATCTCTGTCCCGGGTCATGTCTCATTTCCAAAGAATCCTCATGAAAATTACGGACAGCCGTGTGGCAATCATCTCCGAGTATCTTTCAGCGATCCGGACGATCAAGTACCTGGGTTGGGAGCCGATCATGGCGAAGCGTATCAACAGCAAGCGCCAACAAGAAGAGCACCCGATTTGGCGTCGCAATCTTGCCTCTGTGGCAGTGACGGTTCTCGGTGATTTTGTCCCCCTCCTCGCCCTGTTTCTCATGTTCACAACATACACCCTAGGCTTCGGCCACCAACTTACTGCCGCCAAGGCCTTCACCTCCGTGTCCATCATCGAAACGTTGAGGATGCAGTTCGTGTGGATTGCCAACGTCACTCGCTTCTATTCCCAAGGCCGAGTTGCTTTCGGCAGAATCGACAAGTATATGAACGGAGAAACGGAGATTAGCCTTCCGTTAACTGGACCACCTGCCTTCCACAATGCTGTTGTTCGTCGGACTGTTGCAGCTGACTCATTTCGTCTTGCAGCAGACTGCACTTTTGTTGAAGGGGCTCTTCATATCATATCAGGGCCTTCCGGCAGTGGAAAATCGACTCTTCTGCTGTCGTTTTTGGGAGAAACTGTGCTTGAGTCTGGTAGTGTTGCCTGTCCTAAGTCGTTGTCATTTGCCTCACAGACGCCTTGGTTGATGAACGATACAATTCGCGCAAACATTCTCATGTACCAAGATTTCCATGCTGAGAGATACTACGATATTCTTTATGCTTGTGCGCTCCTCCCTGACATCAAGAGCTTGGAGAAGCTTGATCAGACAGAAGCAGGGGTCAATGGCTTGAATTTGTCTGGTGGCCAACGCCAACGTGTGTGTCTTGCTCGCGCTCTTTACGCCTGCTCGAAATTGGTCATCCTGGACGATGTTTTCTCCGCTCTTGACACTTCAACGCAGAAGCACATATGGGAAAACTGCTTTTGTAATCAAAGCATCATACAGAACCGAACAATCATCCTGGCTACACACTTTCAGGTTGCAAAGGATTCAGCAGATTCGCTAGTGGAGCTGTCCAACGGCCAAATCATTTCCATCGACAAGGCTAGGAAACTGAAAGATGATAGACACAATATGCTCGAACACCAGAATTTCCACAACAATGCATATACTGACGAATTCTATCAGTCCCTCACAACCAAATTTCAGACCAGCGAGGAGCAGAATCGCTATCACGTCAAAGCCATAGAAGCTAAGATCAACCACGAAGTTGCTGGCCAAGAGCGAAATCCGAGAAGCCTGTTTTATCAGTATATGCTTCAATTTGGCGGTCACCAAAGGGCCGCCATAGGCATAGCTTTGTGCCTGGTATTGCAACTAGCTTACTTTGCTCTTCCTACGTGGCTTTCTGTTTGGGTTGGGGCACCAGACGCGACCTCTTCTGTTGGATACTACGTCTCCGTGTATGGATTCTGCCTTATGTCTTTCCTTACTGCAGGAGCAGCGACACAAACTTATCTTCAGTGGGGTGCCTGGAGAGCAGCCCATACCATGCATGAAAAACTAGTTTCGGCGGCGATGTGGGTGTCTATCCATTGGTATGACAAAAACCCCCCGGGGCGGTTTATCAACCGCTTCTCCCGGGACATCTATTCACTAGACTGCATTATGGTGAACTACCTGCGAGCTTCCATCGATAATGCGTTTCGTTTCATCTTGCGACTCACAGCCATTGGGGCCATCATGCCGGTTTTTGGTGTTCCGGCAGCCCTTATCTGCACCGTTGGCCTTGTTTGTGCCGAGATGTACACGAGGACGCAGCTCTCTGTCAAATCTCTCTCCTCGGCTGCCCATTCCCCCG
Organism: Graphilbum fragrans; assembly: GCA_001513895.1. Classification (NCBI taxonomy): domain Eukaryota; kingdom Fungi; phylum Ascomycota; class Sordariomycetes; order Ophiostomatales; family Ophiostomataceae; genus Graphilbum; species Graphilbum fragrans. The sequence continues at coordinate 44,135 of LLKO01000039.1, read as the reverse complement.
TCTTCACGTTTTTCATGGAGAGTTTGAGTGGGCGCACCGTCATCAGATCTGGCCCAGGTTTCCAACAAGCCTTTGCCGATGACCTAGCGAGACGCGTGCGCATCTATTCGCGTGCATGCGAGACTCAGTTCAATCTTAACCGATGGATATCAGTCCGCGCAGATGGTTGTGCTGCTGTTATTGCACTAGCCACCGGAATTATCGCCTTGCGCTACAGTTCGGATATGCCTGACGGTCGACTCGGATTTTCGCTCACCAGTGCCATTGGCTTGGGCCAAACAATTCTCACCATGGTACGGAGCATGAATGAGCTCGAAGCTGAGCTGAATTGCTTCTATCGTGTTCGAGAATACGCTTCTCTGCCCCACGAAGACGACAACGAGGTCGAGGACAAGGACCTGCTCCTGGTCAACGAAGCGCCACAAGTTCCAGAACATTGGCCGTCTCAAGGACTGGTCGAGTTCCGGAACGTGTCAATAAAATACGCTCTGGATGGGCCTGATATTCTACATGACGTGACATTGTCTATCAAAGCCGGCGAGCGTGTCGCCATTGTTGGCCGTACAGGTAGTGGGAAATCAACGCTAGCTTTGTCGCTTCTTGGATTCACGAATATCATCGAAGGTTCTGTGGTTGTTGATGGTATTGATACAGCCACAGTCCCATTGAACGTCCTTAGGCGAAGTCTCACTATCATCCCTCAAGAGCCGGTGCTGTTCGGTGGTGATGTTCGTTTCAATCTTGATCCATCCGAAAACTCCACAAATGCACAGCTCATGGAAGCGATTGCTACGTGTGGTGCCATGGAATCGCTATCTGCCACTCCAATTCCAAACCCTTCACTTGTTGTAAACTCTGATAGTTCTTTACTTCTACGGGAACAGCTACAACCAGCACGTGTGTTGGACTTGGACACGACTGTGGCACCGCAAGGCTCAAACTTTTCGGTCGGCCAGCGTCAGGTACTGAGTCTAGCACGAGCTACGGTGCGCCAGTCACAAGTGGTTATTCTTGACGAAGCAACTGCGTCTATTGACTACAAGTCGGACATCGCAATCCAAAAGATATTGCGGCTGGCGTTCCAGGGCAGAACAGTTATTGCAATTGTGCACAGACTATCAACCATTTTAGATTACGACCGCGTTATTGTCATGGATGCTGGTCAGATACGTGAGATGGGGTCCCCAGCTTATCTTTACCGAGAGACCGGCTCCCTGTTTCACAAGATGGTTGAACAGAGCATAGTGCATGGCAAAGGAAGCGAGTGGACTCCAGAGAAGCTGCAGCAGCTTCAATCAGACTGACGAAGATCATTAAACTTAGATATAATATATTAGAGAGTGATAGAATCGAAAATAAAAATAGAGAACAATGCATTTGCGTCTAAATTGAAGGGGTCATCAAATCAAATACGTATTCATTACCAACTAGAGATACGACAAACATCCGAGCGGCAGAATATGTTGCTATCTTTCTCAATGTCGGTTTCTGTCCCTATCAATTGTCGGAATAGGAAATGACGTCGGCCGACAAACGGTATCGTTGCTCAGTGTGGTTGCTGTCGGTTGCTAAAGTTGCCTATTTAGGTAAGTGTTGGAAGCTGCATCTAGCATGCTTATCCATCCGCAAAACTGGGTCTAGCAGTTGAACAACTGTCGTTGGGCTGACCCCAGATCTTAGTACATGGTAATTGTTCAATTATTAGTAGTATGAAGATAACATATACTTGGTGCTCGTCTAGTTGGAGCCCTTGCAGGTGCTGTAGACTTCAAATTCGTTACCCGGATTTGGAGAGTAGAGTCTGAAACTGTGCATCGTGGGCAATTATCATGGGCAACTTCCAAGAGTCCCATTATTCATCGACTGAGTCGGCTCCTCTCGTTCCAACAGCAAGAAAGACTGCTGCTTGGAAAACAGCATTATGTGCTGTAGTTGTTGGAGGTCTTGTCTCGTTTCATTGGCCTGGTATATTTCCAGCTCCAGTACCTACCCCAGCCTTCTCCAAGGGGATAACTGAGGCAGACTTCACCCACGGACTCGAGTTTTGCACTGCAAACAAAAAGCGACCGTGGACAGACTATGGTTACGCTGCCAGACGCCTTGCAGCTCGTAATGCCGACTCTATCTGTTCAGTCTTCCAGAATGCCACTCTCATTCAAGGCGACGGAAAAATCACACACCACGTCGATGTTTCCATCCAAGATGGCATCATCACTTATGTCGGATCAGATGAGGGCTGGATAGAACTTTGCCCACCTTCTAGCAAGATCATAAACATCCGTGGTCGGTATCTTTCGCCAGGATTGATTGATTTGCACTCGCACGTCGGCTTGCGTCAGGAGCCACAACTGTGGGCCAACGAGGATGTGACGGAAAGTTCATTTCCAGTGACTCCATGGGCCCGAGCCATCGACGGTTTCAAGCCCGGTGATTCGGGCATTCGGATTGTGGCGAGTGGTGGAACCACAACATCACTGGTCTTGACGGGTGCCATGAATCTCATCTCTGGCGAGGGCATGGTCATCAAGCACCGGCATAGTACCTCGGTGTGGGAGCAGGAAATCGATTCCACTAGTGGAGGAAGCAGCCCAAAAAAGTACCGACATCTCAAAATGGCTTGCGGAGAGAACATCAAGGGAAAGTTTAAGAACACACTAACAGGGCCAGTATCGCGTCAGGGAGAGTCTGGGTACGTTCGCTTGGCATTCGAGGAGGCTCAGCGGCTGAAGCAGCGGCAAGATGCTTGGTGTGAGCATGCAGAGACTCCCGTAGGTGGAGTTGCCACTATGGCTACACCATATCCGACGTCCATTCAATGGCAGACTCTGGTGGATGTGATGCGTGGTGATCTGAAGGTGCATCTTCACTGCTACCAACCCCAAGACGTATTTGCTGAATACGATCACGCCGACGAGTTTGGTTTCAACATCACGGCCCTGCATCATATAACCCAGGCCCACGAAATGCTCGACGAAATCAAGCGCCGTGGCACTGTTCTAGCCACCTTTTCCGATGAAGGCGGTTTCAAGAACGAAAACTACCACTTTAGTTGGTACATGCTGCGAAAAGCTGCGGCTACGGGGATCCCCATCGCCCTCACGACGGATCATCCAGCCAAGCATGGTCAGTTTCTTGCCTATGAGGCCCAGGTTGGCCACAATTTCGGTCTGGCAGAAGACCTGGCCCTCGCTTCTCTGCTATCAGTTCCTGCAGCCACCATTGGACTCGATAACCGTATTGGCTGGCTGCGCCCTGGCTATGATGCTGATTTGGTTGTCTGGGATTCGCACCCGCTCACTCTTGGAGCAACTCCCCTGGAAGTTATGATCGATGGTGAGACTGTTGTACGCGCTTCTGAGGGTATTTGGGAACGCAGCCTCTCGTTGCCAAGCACTTTTTCTCCAGCTCCGGCTAGCCGGGTTCAAAAATCCGGAAGCTCTAGTGATGGCCTTAGCTTTGGTAAGACATGTTCCAAGGGCCAAAAAGATATTGTCCTGCGTGGCATCAAGACTAGTTTTTTAGATGGTCTTAGGTGGCCCGTTGAAGAAACGAGCAAAACCAATAACGGCACAGTGGTTATTGTTCGAGATGGCACTATTCAGTGTGTCGGAGGTGGTGCGTGTGCTGCCAGAGCGGCAGAAGCTATTCAGAAGGGTATGCCGGTTATGGACCTCGATAACGGTCATATTCTACCGGTAAGTTCCCACGACTCCATTTATTCGGATAATCCAACTAATGTTTGTCAAGGGCATCGCCGTTATCACTCGCTCTCACGGCTTAGCTGAGATGGTCGGAGAGACATCGACTCAAGACGGCTTCCTCTCGGGCAGTGATGTGGCCAACATTGTGACAGCTGCTGATGGTTTGCAATTTGGAGACCATCATCTCTCGTTTAACCACAAGCGTGGCATTACAGCCGTCATCACTGCTCCATCTAGCAACGGTTTCATTCACGGCATCAATTCAGCATTCCGTCCTGGAGCTGCACATGGTTAGAGATGACAGTTATCCACAATTCGACGAGATTATACTGACATTGCATAGCTCTCGATACAGGTGCCATTATCAATAGATCTGTTGGTCTCCAGGTGGGCCTCGGGGAAGATGGGAAGAGTAAGTGCCAGCCTTTATACCAGCCGAGGTTATATGCCACTAACAATTTGATACAGCTCCATCGTTCCCGGCGATATCTGCTCAGATTAACCAACTACGTATACTTTTAAAGGCTGCCAACCCCCCACATGAAGCCTACACCCTTGCGGCCAATGGAAGCCTTCCTCTTGTCGTTCGTACCGATAACAAGGACATCATTGCAAAGACGCTGGCTCTCCAGCAGGAAATTCCAACACTGCGACCCATTATTTTCGGTGGTGGTGAGGCCTACTTCCTGGCTACAGAACTGGCTGCTGCTGGTGTTCCTGTTGTCTTGGCACCTTTCCAGTGTAGCCAACTGACGTGGGAAGTGCGCAATTGTATCCCCGGGCCGCCACTTACGGACAACAGAAATGCCGACATCCTCCTTGACGCTGGGGTAAAAGTTGGCCTAGGAAACTGGGATCACCGCGATCGATGGGTTCCAAACGTCATTTGGGAAGCAGCATGGCTGACACGTTCACGGCATACAGCCGATGACATGGGGATACACGGTGCTCGCCGCAGCGCTGTGGCTATGGTTACTTCCAATATGCGAGAGATATTCCAGCTGCCAGTGCATGACGCTGCCGAATTTGTGGTGTACGAAGGAGATCCATTGGAATATGGGGCGAGTGTGGCTTTGGTGGTTGAGCAAGGACAAATCCAACTCTGTTGGCCAGATGTGGAGTGATTCAGTCGATTTCTTTACCGCAGGACACATTTAAGATTGTCGGTTTCATAAATAATATCTCAAGATAAAACTCAGAACTGCCTAGGGGTGTTGTAACCCCCAGCTCATACTTATCAACACAGTCCCCATTCAAAGCATTGGTAACTAATTCGCAGGTTGATAAACGCTCATTTCGAAACCACCTTTATACGGGACCACCACGTTGACAAAACCATTGGCAGGGTCGCGCAGATAAGTCAGCAGCTCGCGATAGGACTTGGCCGCCGACTGCGTGTTGTCAGAGAGCACAACAGCACCGCGGCGCATCTTTGGCTGCACCAGCTTAAGAGTCGGCAGAGCCATCGGCGTCCAGACTAGGCCGTTAGCAGTGCTCCGGATCTTTATAGCACGAGACAGTATGAACTTACTGTCGAGCAGCAGGAAATCAACGTCCTTGAGGTCCGTCTTGAGTGTCTCACGCAGGTCACCCTCACGCATCTCAATCACGTCACTGACGGCCGGACCGCACTCGTCCCAATACTCGCGTGCCTTGGCAGCTTTAGCAGGTTCGTGCTCAGTGGCGATGACACGCGCCTTGCCGCCGCCGGCCGCAACATTGGCTGCAGCAGCAAGAGCCAGGTAGATAGTGCTGACTCCATACGACGTGCCAGCCTCGACGATGGTTTTGGCATTGATGGCCCGCAAGATGGAGTACATGAAATGGCACTTGTCCTCCTCGAGGGCAATGAACTTGTCCTGCATGGCCTCGGCAAAGGTCATGCCCTTGAAGTCCTCGGCCTTTAGGCCAGCCTCCTGGTCGGCCGACTGCTTGTGGAGGCGCGTGAGCAGTTCACGCACGTTAGCTGGGGTGTCGCCCAGTGTATTGATCTCAGGCAGCGGTGTCGGATCAGCGGCCGCTGCCTTGGCGGCCGCAATAGTATCGTCGGCAGTGGCGGACATGGTGGCTGCTAACAACGTATGGGAAAGAAATATTATTTGGGTGGCAAGGATGGGAAGGAAGTGATGCAAGAAAGGAAAACGACGAAGAATGTGCGACTGAGAAAAGAATGGTGAGCTTCTAAGGGAAGTTGTAGTTCTTCCGTTTGGGACTCGGATCCCGAGAAATATGACTAGCTTCCTCTCAGCGGCCGTATGGTCAGCCGTCTGTGCAGAAACTATGACATGCAAATAAGCTTTTGCATGGAGAAGGATGCCCAAATAAAACCGCTAAACGCAACACGGCAAACAGTATGCGTGGACGCGGCAAGGTCATTGGTAATTCCGAGTGCGGGGTCCACAGAATACAAATGGCAGTTATCGTTAGATCATCTGATTAGATACTAAGTAATATTGAAGCCTGTTGTGGCTAGGCGTCCAGGAGAGCTGGACAAAAGTCGGCCCACTAAGGCGCGTACAATTCCACTGAAGCGGAATAAGGTTGCTCCTGAAATGGCCGCGATGTACGTTAAGTCGACAAGTCTGTGAGTCATAGAGATATTGCATTCGTTAGAGGCATATTGACTTCAATCCGAGTAGGGGCTTGACTACTAGAAGGTGACCTGTTTTCACTGTGCGCTTCAAGTCTCTGAATATCTATGCATTCTCTCAAGTCAGAAGGTAACCTTGTCGCGGTTGCAAAGTGCCAATTTTGCTACGTTAAGCAATACAGAGTGCTTTGGCCCGATTTCGGGCCTAGGAACACCCACATTTGGTTTGGCCTGGTGTCAATCTCTCTCGTTTGGTCCCAGTATCGGCTCCCAGATACTCCATGTCAATTCACAGGACCGCATACTCTAGGAATATAGAACGCGACCGTTGCTCAGCCATTCGGTTGACTTTCGGACCAATACACATTATCATCTTGTCTTTATTCTCGCCATAGTTGCTAGGCTCCGAATCTTACTGTTACTGATCCAGCCTCACATAGCGACTCAACTTCGACCTTAGGTGTATGACCTAGTACATGTGGGAGAGTAGTTATAGAGACAATATCGCCAGTTTCATTTCACCACAAGCTTATAAGTCGGACTAAAGAACAGAACCAATCTAGCCTATCGGTGCAGGTGCAACAGTCTATACAAAAATCAGACATGTTTTGTACCCATGTATGCCCATAGGTGACATTTCGATTATGAACAATATATACGCATCGGAGGCGGAAAAGGTGGATGTGCTCCGTAAGTCACTACCATTTCTAGCGCCGAAGCTTCGGCGACAGCTGACACCCGCTCATTGAACAAAATGTCTTCTTGTGCACAGTATGGCAAAGCTATGCCATCCCTCAGAGTTACATCCGCCTGGCAAGTAATACGAGGGCGTTGGTGGACACCCCTTGACAACCCCCTTAGGTAACTAGTAAGCGACCCCGAGACAAAGGCTCCTTCATCTGTTATAAAGCCGTGAATAGGATGAAAGCACAATGCATTCGTAACAGAACAACGGCAGGCTAGCTGGTTTCGGCCGCGGTTCTTTCAATCGCTGTTTCTTACAACGTTGACATTGACCTTCTCAACCAATAATCGCGAGGATCTGAGATGCAATGGCCACATGTGATCGGACAAAGAGCTCGTATCAGGCCGCATAATGAAGGATGGCTTTTAGGAGTAAATAGCTAATTCTCAGGACGAACGAGCTCAGGGATAATTCTTGTGCCGCACTTGATCCTAGCAAGAACTGCCTCAACTTATGCCGAGTCGTGAGAGCATATCCCTTGTATATTGAGCCTTTTTGCAATCGCTACCCCACAGTAGAAGGCCATGGCCCCAGAATTAGGCTAGTAAATTATTGTGCCCTCACTCGGATGCAAAAGGGAGTTCTTGGAAGTGGTTGCGTTCAAGAAGTACTAAAGCTATCCTTTGCCAAAGCCGCGGGGGGAATCTGGTCAAGCACTAGCTAATGGCTTCTGCATACCGGCCAACAGCCTTCCTCGTATTGAGGTAGCTGCTCTGTATCATACTATAGCGCCGCATTTTTCAATATGTGCCACAGGAACGTGAAATAAGGTACAAACTAGCCGCCGCCAGCCAAGATGGTTTCCCCTCCCACCATGCTGTCCTTCGAAGGTCCTCCGCTCATCTTGAACATTCAGAAATCCGACTTTGCAAAGTGGAGGCTCTGTTGTGCCAGTCTCCTCTCCTTAAGTTGTGCTCTGTTGGTCAGCCATTTCTTCTTAGGCCACTAGTTCGTTGATGTATACCTGTCCGCTAGCTACACAGTTACAAATGGTAATCTTGCAGTTTTTACACATACTCTTCAACTTATGGCATATTCGTAGCCCAAGGAGTTTTCCTTGACGCTGGGGAAACCAGTTCGCAAAAGCAAAATCCACTTTGCCGGAGACTTCTCAGAACATGCTATGGGGGGATCACCGCAAGCGGAACAGCACCTCAGACACAGGTGCGGTGCTACATTTGTGCACCTATCGTAGGCCGGGCAAGTCCCCCTTGTTAGCAGCCTGCAGTTAATCTACATATCATGCGCAGATGTGGATGACTGAAGTGCCACCGGTCAGCCGTTGTTGGGTCTCAAGTAGCCAGTGCCCAGGCCGTGTGATTGACAGGCTTGCTTGTCGTTTAGTATATAAGACAGCATACCTGAGCTGATGTGTCTGCTTTTCTCTTCTTCTCTGGCTCGTGCACTTTGTTTTCTTGGCTGCTGCATCAGCAGATCATTGCCTTGTGGGAATTTACAATACCCAAATATCCAAATTTGTTCTCACAACTTCAACTTAGAATCGATACCCTCTTCAACCTCTTCAATTCACTCGATCGGCACAGAGACACAGATATAACATAGAGTCTATCAAAATGTCAAGTGAGGAGGCTCAGAAGACGGAGGAGGCCGTCCATGTGGCCGATCATGTGGAGGTACCCAACTTCAAGGTCCTCACCAATGCGGAGTTCATGAGCAATGCCTTCGATGGCGAGAACCGCGAACATCAGATGGGCATGCTAGAGGCCATCAATGCCCATCCCTGGGCCTGCTTTTGGGCATTTATCATGTGCTTCACCATTGTGAGTACCTCGAGGCTGTTATTATGCCTTTCCCTATTAGCTCATTTTTCTCACGCCAAATCCCAATAGGTAATGGAGTCGTTCGACATGTTCCTCAACAGCAACTTCGTTGCCCTCGAGGCTTTCCAAAAAAGATACGGTGTGCCCGTAGGCGACGGCAAGTTCTCCATCCCTACTCGGTGGCAGAGCGCCCTCTTTCAGTCTGGCCAGTGCGGTGCTTTTGTTGGTGTGTTCTTAGCCGGCCCCGTTACCAACCGTCTGGGCTACCGCTGGACGACGATTCTGGCCTTGATCCTAATGAACGCCACCATTTTCATCTCCTTCTTTGTCAGTTTGCCCCCACCCGGATGCAAGTGTCTTTCTCTCCCTCTAACACTCCAACAGGCGGACTCTCTCACCATTCTCGTCGTCGGTCAGGCTTTGGAGGGTGTCCCTTGGGGCTTCTTTATTGCCAATTCCCCCGCGTATGCTAGCGAGATTGTCCCTCTTGTGCTCCGTGGTGTCTGCACAGCGACTCTACAGATGAGCTGGTCCATTGGCTCCATCATTGTCGCTGGTGCCACCTATGGCTACAACAAGCGTAACGACCAGTGGTCCTGGAGAGTGCCCCTTGCCCTCCAGTGGTTATTCCCTGTCAGTTATGCTCTTGGTCTACTTATGCTTCCACGAACCACGCAAACTAACCGTTCAGACCCCCCTTCTGATTCTCATATTCCTGTCCCCTGAGTCGCCTTGGTGGCTCATCCGCCGCGGCCGCAAGAAGGAAGCTCTACGCTCTATCAAGCGCTTGGGCACCAAGGATGAAGTCAATGCCGAAAAAACACTGGCCATGATGGAGCGTACAGTGGAGATCGAGGCCCAGCTTGGCGGTACACCGACTCTCCTCGACCTGGTCAAGGGCACCGATCTGCGCCGCACCATCATAACTTGCTTGATGTATGCCTCTCAGAACTTTGCCGGCAACTTGATTGCCAACCAGGCCACCTTCTTCTTTGAGCGTACGTCTGACCTGTTCCCTTCACGTCCGCCACAGATGCTATTATGTACTAACAAACACCATCACAGAGGCCGGCATCTCTCCCGACAAGTCCTTCCGGCTAAACCTGATCAACTCCTGCCTACAGCTCGTCGCCAACGCCCTTTCGTGGCCTCTGAGCAACTGGTTTGGCCGCCGCACCATCTACCTCTGGGGCACCGCTGTCAACGTCACCCTGCTCTTCATCCTCGGCATCATTGCCTCTGTTCACCAAACCCATAACACCAGTTATGCTCAGGCTTGTCTCGGAGTTGTCATCTCTTTCGTCTTCGCCGGCACTCTCGGCCCCATCTCCTACACCATCATTTCTGAGACGTCTTCGGTTCGTCTCCGTGCTCTGAGCACCGGTGTTGGTCGCGCTGCCTACTACGTGGCCGAGATCCCTATGATCTACCTCGCCTCTCGCATGCTCAACTCTACCGGTTGGAACTTGGCTGGCAAGTGTGGCTATGTCTGGGGCGGCACTGCTGTCGTCTGCTGGATCACGGCCTACTTTTTCCTTCCCGAACTCAAGCACCGCTCATACCGCGAAGCTGATATTCTCTTCAACCGCCACGTCCCGGCACGGAAGTTTAAGTCTACAGTCATCAGTGTGGACGAGAACGAGTAAAGAGGCCAACACAATTATGCTAAGGCTATCTATCTACAGCTTATGAGTTGGTAACTACACAGACACACTTGCTTGATGTAGAAATGAATAGAGCCCAAAGCTAAGATAACGTCTACACTAGAATGTAAACAGTTGGTCAAACTTATCCAGCTACATCAAACTATACAATAAGTATTATACTCAACAACACAGATCAACGCAAGTGTATCCAAAGTGCAAAGGAGGAAAAAGATACGTCAGGCCATCAATCAGTAGGCAAGATTGGCAAAAATATTAGTGGACCGGCTGGGAATCGAAC
>LLKO01000039.1:0-33287 GCA_001513895.1 Graphilbum fragrans | reverse complement strand
TATACCATTAAACCACAGGCCCATATGATTGGTTGGAGTTGAGCGGCCAGAATTAGAGCCTGTAACGGCACCATTTCAGGCGTCAACTTTGACGCCTCCAAAACTCATGATCTCCATGTCGTGGCGCACTGAATTAGGTTTTGAGATATCAGTTCAAACTTTCATATTTATCATACTTCACTGTCGAGAAGAATAAGACAGAAAGTAATATTATAGATTGGCACAAAAGATTTCGACCAAGTCTTTCTAAGTTTCTGTTCCATTTCTAATATCGCCATGTTATTGTGATGCACGTCTTCTACAAGCATCTTTAGCGCGCTTTTCTAATCTCTACAGCTCCTCTCCAGTAACAAATAAATCCATGTTTGTAAACAAATTATTTCATACATAGGTCACAGTCTCTGGCTGAATCGTTTAGGTCCACCCCAATCGGTTGTCGTTTTCCATTACTTAGATGAAGGAAATTGGGGTATTATCGACATAGCTTAATGAATCAGTGTTTTCTCCAATGCACTGGGGCAGCTTTTAGTCACATCTTAATAACCGTGTATTAGTAGATAAGTTAAAGAATCGTATTCTCTCACGGGTTAACGAGTACATGGCATGGACAAAATATATTTCACTTACTTATCAGCAAACTAAAATTTCTCGTTGCCCATCATGATCTACGAGTCTCAATTCCCAGAGCTTTGCATTCCACGAAACGTTTCTGTTTCACAGTTTTTAACCAGAGTCAATCCAGATGATGTCCCATCAGAAAAAACCATCATAAGCGACTTTGAGAATCCACAGCACAGCCTCACATATGGGGGGCTGCGCACAAGAGCCGCACAGGGCTCTTACGCACTGAAGAAGCGACATGGCATGCTCGAGGGGGATGTTGTTTGCATTTTTGGTCAAAATTCAGTCAATTGGATGCTTTTGTGCCATTGCATTTTGTGGGGAGGTGGTTGTTTTAGGTAAGTTTACTCCCTACATTCTTCTTATTTTATCTGTAAGAAAAAAGTACAAAATTAACACTATGAAGTGCCATCAACCCTCTTGCTACACCTTACGAGCTTGAGAATTATTTCGGTATTGCCAAACCAAAGATCATTGCTGTAGATGCTCGTCTTTTACCAAAAGTGAAGGAAGCTTTGAAAATGTCACGGCGTCGTATCACGTCAAAAATTATTGTCATCGAAGATGGACACCACAACAGCTATCCAGACGAGCCAAAGGTATGCCCAGTTTTACTCTTGAAATCATAGTGCTATGGCAGCTGCTGATCTAACCAGTTTCCCAAAGACTTTGTCAATTTCCGGTTCCAGTCACTGCCTCCATATGACTTGTCATCAAAAGACAACCGAACAGTCATGGCCGGCATTTGCTTCAGTTCCGGAACTTCCGGCAAACCAAAAGGCGTTATGCTTTCACACCATGGTCTGATTGCACAGCTCCTATCTGCAAGGGCCACAAACCCATTCACCCACAATGCCCACATCAAAGAAGTGTTTTACCCCCCGTTTGGTCACATCTATGGTCTTGTATCATGCGTGCTTCTTTCAGCCTTCGTGGGCCAATACGTTGTCGCTATGAAGCGATTTGAGTTTCTTTCCTACCTCCGCCGCTGTGCTGAAATCCGTGCCAGCGTTCTACGGCTCGTTCCGACTACAGCTACCCGCATTACCAAAGACCCTGAAATACGCCACCTTGACTTGACCAGCGTGCGCAGTGTCATGGTGTCTGGTGCGTCATTGGCACCAGATACTGTGAAATCACTCCAGGGCATTCTTCACCCTGAAGCGGTGGTGCTCAATGGGTATGGGATGACTGAGGGTACGATAACGCTTTTACGGGAGACGCAGAGCAACCAACGTGCCGGTAGTTTAGGCAAATTAGCAGCTGGCGTGTCCGTACGCATCGTTGATGATAACTTTCGAGATGTATCGCTAGGTGGGGACGGACAATGTCTAGTGCGCGGACCAACGCTTTTCATGGGATACAAAGATAACCCAGAAGAGACGGCAGCGGCATTTTGTCCAAGCACCGATGGCCGTGGTGATTGGCTTTGCACGGGGGACATAGTCCGCGTGGACGAGGATGGATTCTTCTGGATGACGGGCCGGAAGAAAGAGTTGATCAAGTTCAACGGTAACCAAATTGCACCAGCGGAGCTCGAGGCAATTCTGCTATCGCATCCTCTTGTGTCAGATGCAGGAGTTTGTGGTGTTTTCGATACGACACTTGACACAGAAGTTCCGCTTGGTTGTGTCACTCTTTTACCATCAGTGCCAGTGAATGAACGATTGAATGTTCTGCATGAGGTACGTGCTTTTCTGGACGCAAAGGTGTCACCATACAAGCGGTTGCGCGGTGGTCTATTTCATCTAGACGCTTTACCAAAAGGAACAACCGGGAAACTACAGCGGAAGGATATCCCGAGATTGATCCCAGAAAAGCTGCATGGCAATTCTAGATTGTAATTAAGCATTGACATGATCAGTTGTCAGATTTGCACATTGTGATTAAAACAGAATAAATAACGAATTGAAAACATTACAAAAGTTTCACGGTAAAGCAATTCCGGGGTTTTAAATGTTTCTACATATTTTATGCTTGAAGCTACTAGGACTAGAGACCCCTTCAGAAATACAAACAATGGAAGAACACGCCAAGGTATTCATTGAAAGCTTGGCAGAGCAGGCGGTTGAACGGGGGGCTGAATCAACTTGGTATTGCATTGCGGTAGGTCGATGTCGGAATAACAAACAGAAGCTAGACTAACTAGTAAAGGCGTGCTCCTTCACGGCCTGTAACCAGGGAAAATATGTTGCCGATGTTTACAAGACTGCTATCAAGGACGGCAGTAACGACATAGAGTATCAGCGGTTGGTGTTGAAACGAATTAAAGGTGAGGAGAATTTTAAAGATATCTAGTTTGGCCACCATGCTAACTTTCTAGAGTCTATTCTGAAGACGGGAATTATTTACGGAATTCCGCGGGTCATAAATGCATTTAGAGCATTGATCCAGGCGTTGCCTTGTCCTGAGGCCAACGAGATCACATCCATCCGTGACCACATTTCTATTCCGGCGGAGACTGACGATCGTGGCCTCGAGTACATGCGTAACATATTTAAGGAGGACTTAGATCCGTTTCTTGATACCATGAACGCATATTGGCCTGATCTTCGCACCCTAGTTGTCACATACATCTACGGATACTACCAGTCGGATGTGAGCGTGATTGACGCTATTACTACGAGCCAGCTTAACATCGCATCACTCGTGCCAATGGATGTCACAGCGGAGGTGGCCTGGCATATGCGGGGCTCATTCGTAATGGAGGTACTCGCGGGCACCTGGACTATGCTTTCAATACTGCCATCTTAATTTGTCAGATTTATGAGGTGGGACTTAAAAACAAGATGCCGCGTCCTGAGGAGGTCATTAGCGAAGAACGGCTGTTTTGATTTGTTAATTTGTGTTTATTTTATCTACGCTGCTTAGCGCTCTAGGTGTCTAAGAAACCCATGCAGCTTCAACAAATCCAAGCCCCATCAATGCAGATGCTAGTCCCTGATATGTATGTCGAATCATCACTGAGGAGAAAGGAAATTAAATGCGCCACTTCCTCTGGCCTGCCAGACCGTCCTAGCGACACCTCATCTGTTGTAGACAAGATTGTAGGTGCCCCGCCTGCTATGACAATTTCCTGCGCTGTACGGTTCATTGGGGTGTCGATGCGTCCGCTGGAGATTGCGTCTTATTGTTAATCAAGTATATGGTAATGCGGATTGGTTGAACCACTTACGGGCAGATTGCATTCACGCGAACACCACGACCGCCAACTTCTTTGGCTGCAGATCGTGTGAGACCAATCACAGCATGCTTGGATGCCGAATATGGCGCATTCTTTGGTCGGCCAGATACACCCGCAATGGAAGATGCGTTGACAATAGCACCGCCGTCGGCAATCACTCCTGTCTGTGCCTTGAGGCAATGCATCACACCGGTGGCGTTGACACCCATAACAAAATCCCATTGTTCCAGGTCCTGCTCGGCCAGCGTATGCAGGCCAATGTCTTTGGGAATAACCCCAGCCATATTGGCAGCACCATCCAGACGACCAAATTGCTTGACAGTGGCTGAGATCCAGGCCTCGACTTGCTCGTAGTGGCGGACATCAACAGGATGAACAAGCACCTCTGCGGAGGGAAACTTGGCTTTCAAGTCAGCAGCGACTTTGCCGAGGCCATCCTTTGACAGGTCTGCCAGAGAGACCTTGGCACCACGTTCAATAGCGAGGTGGGCAAAGGCAAGACCAATGCCCGAAGCAGCACCCGTGATGGCAATGACCTTGTTGGCAAGCTGGGTCGACATTGTAGAATTGATGAATCTCGTACCAGTAGAGTTGCTATTATTTGGAAGCCACGAAAGTTTCCTTGCAAAAGAGTTGGCAGCTAAGACATTACAATACAATAAAGAGCAGCTGGAAGTGACCAGATGGAGAGGGTACACTAATGATTAATGATCTCCAACGGTAAAGCTACCCCGAAAACGCCAGTTTAGTGTCGCCTGAGAAACGACAAGAGGGGAAACCGGCTATTGTGATCCAGGTCCTGGTGGACTTAGACGCATTCTTCATCGTTTAGTCACCTTGGCCAATTACCATAACAATATCATACGTGAACACGAACCGTACATATCAATTTATTACCGCTACAAGTGCCCTTGTTGTAGAAATTTGTTAGGAACGGGGACCCATTTGGCTCTCAGATACTCGCACAAATTTTTTGCCAGCGTATCCAGCTTAGATCCAGAATTGTAGCCTCGGTCTAGGTGGTCCTTCAACAAAAAGTGAACAGCACGGATGTTGGCCATCTCAAACCGATCTACACGACCCCCCGAATATTCATCGCCCCCCAGAAGCTCTTTCAGCTTCGATATTGTCAGGAATGACCGTAGCCAATTCCATTCCTCTTCGCCGGCAACAAAAAAACCGACATTGGCGTCAGATGCCTTGTCTCCAGACCGGCCAAGTGCAACCCAGCCTAGTGGTGCCAATGTTGTGTCTCCAAAACTGTTTAGAGGCACCGGGATTTGTGTATCGTAAGACTCCTGTGGGCCATATTCTTCCATCTTTGGTGGAAGTGGAATGGAAATTGGTTCTGTGTCATCGAATAAGAGATGCACTCGGTGGCGACACGCAGATTGCGGTATGAGCGTCACAAAGTACTCGTAATAGGGCTTTGCTGTTGACTGTCGAAGGTCGTTGGGACGAGACACACCCTTGCTTGTTAGTATTTGAAGCAGCATAACGTGAAAATGTTCTGAGCCTTACCGGGCAAGACTGCAGCACAGTTTCATAAAGTTTCCGCGCAAAGCCATTGGGTAGACTGGGATCAAAAAGCCCAACATCTCTGGCCTGTGCAAATATACGAAAGTCGACTGTCGCAATTTCCTGATTGTGGGGGTTGTCGGGGGAAGTACCATGGACGTGAAACTTGAGCAGGGAAAACTGGTTGATGAGATCCTCGCCGATGGCATACCGAGCCTGCTCTTCCATCCAGCGGCACTTGGCATCGATGTCAAGGCCTACAAGATAAAAGTGCCATTCCGCCTGAAACCCACCATGGGCAGTGACGCCGCACCGTGTAGTAGGAGGTGGTGGAAGACCACGGACACCACTAACGTGGACTCTATCTTGTGCGCCGGTAACAGGGCTCAGCTTGATATTGTGCAGATCTGCAACCACATCCGAGTTGAAGTACAGCGGACCAGAGATCTCGTATACCAGCTGCGATGTGACTGTCTCCATATTGACTACCCCGTTGGTGTTCTTTTCCTTGCTAATGTCGAATTCACCATTTGCATGAACACTGGCAATGGGGAAGCCTAGATTTAGATGCTTCCTAGTTGCCATTAGGTCCTTGAAACGACTGTAATAACCGCCAGTAACAAAAGCCGAGCACTCGATAATATGGCCAGCAATCAAAGCCCCAGCTAATTCATCGAACTGGTCTGCAGTCCAGCCATGCCACCAAGCAGAAACACCGATTGTTGGCGCAGCATCTGAGACTCTTTATTGTCAGATTCCCTTCATTCAATCCGCATGGGGACTGCACTAACCTTCCACAAATCACAATGTCTGCGCCTTGATGCAGAGCTTCAGCAATTCCTAGACTTCCTAGATATGCTTGAGCGCAGAGTGGCTCAAAGCCCCATTCCGACAATGATTTGCCGTCCGTAAGACTTTTGAACTCATGCTTGCCATCGGCTGCAAGTTCAAAGAAAGGCCGTGACACATCGTCTCCTTCCACCCAAGCCACTTTGAGGTCGACTCCGGCCTTTTGCACCATATCGGCGCATACTTCAGCCAAAAGTTCCGTATCGCTCGCACCTGCGTTGACAGCTAGCTTTGTTCTATTCCGGGCAAGGTCGTGGATAGCTGGTTCGAAACACTGCAGGAATGTGCTAGCATATTGCGCCGTTTTGATGCGCTCGCTTAACGGTTCCTTCGTCGCTTCTCTGCCAGTATCTTTTGTTTTCAGTCTCTGGGCTTTGCCGGCGCCATATCCTGTCATCACATTTTCGGACAGCCAGTCGCCGACAATAGCATCGACGTCTGAATCGCTGGCCAATCTCCGTATTGCCGCAACTCGATCCGTGAAGCCTCCTGAAGCACCACCAATATTGACTGGCCTTTTCGGAGCCATGGTTTCGAATGGTATCGACTGGCAGGAGCTGTTGCTCGTGATCCTGAAACACAACACTGAACGATCACTAAAAGATTGACAATGACGAGCCCTATTGCGCTGCACATGCGCTAACTCACAGCGGCCACTAAGGTTTATTGCTGTGCGGGGTATTGCGAGAGAGCCTCCGAAAATTGCCAGAAGACGGGAGTGCAAGGCCGGTCCGGAGAACGAAGTCCGGACATGAATTTCCCCTCAATTCGAAAGAGCCGCCCCGCTGATGACTCGCCATTTGGAGAAAAAGGTGGCTTCGTAGTTCTAGATGGACAATCCGTGGTGTTGAGCGTCGCTGTCAATGATTTCCCCAATCATGGGATAACGGTCTCGAAATGGCATGCCCACTTGCCAGTTGTTGAGCTGGCGAATATGCTCCTCGTATACTGGGTTGATTGTAATATCTCCATTTACGGGAGAATTGTGGATGAGGACGTGGGACGGATCGTAAGGCCACTGAATGCTGAAGCTCGTACTGTAGACGGCAGCGTAGTGGTCGAGAGTGATTTCCGGGTGGTTGATCAGATAATTGCGGACATTTGGCCTGCAACAACAATTAGTCGACCTGAAAGTTTCTATGGAAAAGCATGACCTCGTACCATGGAATGCGGTCGATCCAAGCGGCGTGAGGTGTGTTTATCTGTGACTGCGTTGGCCTCAGCCACTCGGGCATCAGGTCCCAGCTCTGTTTGTCAAGAAACACCATCCACTAGATGCTATCAGTCTTTGCTCCAGCCCACTGCCACCTATGCCATAATGACGCACCTTTAAAAGGCAACACATCAAGTAAAACACAGCCACCTGCTTCGGTAGCGTGTCAATCTCAAAGTAACTGCGCACAATATCACCAACAACGTCGCTGATAGCATCAGATGTGTGTCGGTCTTTCTCCAACAGAGAGCATAAGTTGGGCTTTACACTGAATGCTACCAGGCTGCCATCTAGCCGCTGGTTTGCTGTCGAGGACAAAAACCCTTGAAGAATCTGGTCGCTGAGGCAAGTCGGTGGTCCTTCCATCGGTGGGATTTCCCAGGGCTCTTTCATCAACTCAGTGCCCACGCCAATGCTATCGGCTCCTCCAGCCGCTACCGCAGAGCCAGAGCCCAGGTCCAAGTGAGGCTGCGATCCCATCAAACTGAGATGTAGGGCTGCATTCTGGGCACGCAGTTGGGCGTTTTCCGCTTCCAGGTGACGAAGTCGGTCATTCAAGAGATTCAAATCGCGGCCACGGTCCTCCACCAACTCTGTCAGAAATGTCACTTGCTCGTTGAGGTTGGCGATTGCCCACTTTGTCCTGTCGCGCATCGCCTGCTGTGACTTGCGGTCACGAGCCCGTTTTCGCTGCAGCTCAGTCTCCTTTGCCGATGCTGTGAGCTCCGTTGCTATTACGTCGCTTGGTCCCAGTCTGTTTCTGGCTTCGCCGCCATTCGGCGAGGCCGACGATCCAGTTGCTGAAGCGGGGGATGTGGCAGCCGGAGACGGCACACAAACTGTTCGAAAGGATGAGGTAGAAGATGCAGGTGAATCCATAGCTCTCGACCTACCCTGAAGCTAGGCTGGTGTTTCTGTCTCTGCTCTTCCCGGAACTAATGACGCTGTGTAGTAACGGCCTACAAACAACTGGCGGGAGACCAAAGAAAAATCCTGTAGGAGATGAATTCAAACGACACAGACAAACGGCGGACGTGAATCAGTAAACCTGCGCGGGGTGGAGAAAAAACCGGATTACGGTGTGTTTGTATTTCTACGTCTCTTGGGGGTCGCACGAGAGACACGAGTACAGAGATTTCCTCTCTGCCTAACAACTCTACCTATTAACCCCCGACACGACGCACGCTTTCGTAATGGTCCAGGATTGACAAGTATGCAGGCCTATTCAAAACATGGGGAAGTAAAAGGCGGGGTAGCGCCCCAAGGCGCTATTAGAGTGCCTCTGGAGCTGGGTACCAAGAAGCCAGCACTTGTGTGGGGGATAGCGGCGCATGCAGTAGTAGTAAATGACTGTTGTTTGGTTTTAGCAGCGCTGCCATTACGCAGCTGGTTATCTACCCATGGACTAGGCTTACTCTGAGATGTAGTGGACATGTCTACTAGATGTACTAGGTCTGTCTATACCCCAATGGAAACCATCGGAGAAAGTCATTAAAATTGTTGGGAAAGTATCTCTCAATACAAATGACTCTGTTATCCATGGTTGGCGACAGCAGTTCTAGTTACAGTCGTCTTATTTGCAGAACTAAACTGTGTTAAGGAAAGGATGTCTAGACTGGTATGGGATTGCTAAATCTCATACAATTCATGCGCTACAGCCGACTTGCTTTCCATTGTGGCGGCCGCTTCTCTGTGAAAGCCTTTAGGCCTTCTAAGATATTCTCTCCGCGTTGTAGCTCAGCAAACTCTCGCTCCAATGTGACCTCGACGGCCCGTTCGACGCTCGCCGTTTCCCAGCCCTGGCGCAGTCCTGCTCGAGAACAAATAATGGCATCTGGGCTGTGTTGTGCAATGGCCTCTGCATATCGAACCGCTTCTGCCACGACTTCTTCGCGCGGCACGACTTTGTTGACGACCCCCCACTCCCGCATTTCTTGCGCAGAGACATTGCGGCCTGTCAACGCCATCTCTGACGCCCGCTGCAAGCCTGCAATCCTAATTAATCGTGGTAGACACCCGCCAATAGCCGCAATACCTCGCTTCACTTCTGGCAACGCAAAGTATGCATCCTCCGCTGCCACAACGATGTCGCAGTTGACAACAAATTCGCATCCACCTCCCATGGCAAGTCCATTGACAGCTGCAATTACTGGCTTCTTTCCCAGGCGCCGACTGAGTGGCTTGAAGGATGGCGCATTGCCCATTCGTTTGCTAGGATCAGCGTCCGGTGCCATAGAACGGTCCCATTCCTTCAAGTCAGCGCCAGCAGAAAAGGCTCGTCCTGTGCCTGTAATGATGGCCACGCTGAGGTTAGGCTCGTCATCGAACCACTGCCACACAGCGTGCATCTCCAGCTGGCCAACCGTTGACATAGCATTGAGGTCCCGAGGCCGGTCCATACGGACAAGGAGGACTCTTGGCGCCGGGAAAGAGAGCTTGAGGAATGCCGGCGTTGGCGGTGGGGGAGTAGTCGTGGGATATGGAGTCATGGTTGCCAACTTCTTGAAACCGTGTAGGCGAATTGGATCGTGATATGTAGGAAAGCAATGTTCTTGGCTTGTGTCTCGTTCTACATAATATTATCATAACAAAATATAAAATCTCCACACATAACACATGAGGCTTTACCACTCTTCATTCCTGCAGCTGTCATAACCTAGGCATCTCTTCTGCCGAGCTTTTTGGCCTTTCGGCTCTTCCATTAAGTGATGGAAGCTCCCGAACCCCCTCTTTCTTTCCATCCCCACACTGGGGTAGACTTCCGAGTAGCTGAACTAGAGTCTCTCTACGGCGATAATTAGAGGCTAGTGAATCAGTCTACCAAAGGGGCACGTATTGCTTTGGTGCAACGTACAAAGTAGCCAAATCAACAGCTTGAAAAGCCCGTGAGTCCGACTTACAGTTTGCGTCTTGAGCTCCTCAATGTCATTCAGCCCAAGCTTATTCCTGTGCCGAAGGTCATTGTCTTGTTTTTGTTCCCTTCTTTTGTCGTCCATTTAGATACTCTGTCAACTTTTCAGGACTTTTAGACACCAGCGGCCACCCCCTAAGCGATCTTTATGTGCTGAGCTTCAGGCCCAACAGCACAATGACTGCACCGAGGACAACTAGTCCCGTTCCAGAATGGATAGAACAGCCATATCCTCACATTGAGCACAGCATTGTGTCCTTTCCACGGAAACATATCCTACTTGTGACCATCAACCGACCACAATATCGCAATTGTTTGCCAGTGGAGGCGACAATCGAGCTCGGCGCACTATGGAAGTGGTATGATTCTGAGCCTGGGCTCCGCTGCGCCGTCTTCACGGGGGCAGGCGATAAGGCTTTCTGTGCCGGAATGGACTTGAAACAGCGCCTAGATATTCGCAATACGAACGAGGTGGCCCAGGAGTATCCATCAGGTGGCTTTGGGGGCATGTCGAACCGCACAGGCAAAAAGCCTATTATTATTGCCTGCAACGGCCACGCTCACGGTCAGTCCCAGTGAAAACCCATCAAGATAAACACTGACATTTTAGGTGGTGGCATGGAAATTGTCCTCAATGCCGATGTCATTTTTGCGTCACCCAATGCCGACTTTCGACTGCCTGAAGTACTTCGTGGGGTCTCGGCATTGGCTGGCGCCTTGCCACGATGCATGTGGCTATTTGGAAACCACCGCACCATGGATTTGATCCTGACAGGCCGCACGCTCACCCTCAAAGAAGCCGTGGAATGGGGCCTGGTAAAAGAGGTATTGCCACAAGACAAGTTGTTAGACCGAGCACTGGACTACGCCGAAGAGATTTCGTCGCTCAGTCCTGATAGTGTTATTATTTCACGATTAGGTGCCCGTGAAGCATGGGAGACTGGCGTTAGTCGAGCGACGATGCGTGGCCAAGAGCTGTGGGCTGAAAACATGATGCGAGGGCCGAATGCAGAAGAAGGGCTCGCTGCATATCGCGAAAAACGAGAGCCAAAGTGGGAGCCTTCGAAACTGTAGAGGAGAGAGAACATTCGTCTGTTGTTTCTATGATATTTTGTGGTAATCCATGAGTGCACGGGGGTTACTAAAAGTTCATTGAACGCAAATATTGCAAGTATTGAAGTATTTCCAGTTTCGAGCCCTGTTTTTGACACAGACAGTTCTTACAGTTATATAAAATAATAATAAAATGTGGACTAGCAACAATGCATTATCCTTCTTTAAAATAAGACCCTTCTATTGTATGCGAGTGTCCTTGTAAACTCTTGAAGCTTTGAAGCGGCTCATGCATCTGCTATTTGAGAGCTTTAGCGCTGTAAAAACCCCATCAATTCCCCCGTGGCGCAATTGGATAGCGCGTTAGACTGTTATAAATGATCTAGCAAATCTAAAGGTTGGTGGTTCGAGCCCACCCGGGGGAGAAGATCATTGTTTTTTGCCGGTTTTCCGCAGTCGAAACGGTTTACGAGTCTAAATTGATCTGCACTCGTCCCAAGCCGCCTTCTAATTCTGTTTTTTATCTGCAGCCACCTCGAATAGCATGGCTGAGGTGCACTTTTTTGAGTGCCCTTTCGGCAGTCGACCAATTTTTTACCATCACAATCGACCCCTAGCTTGTCTGATTTTCGCATGTCCGTTGGAGCTAGAAAAGATGTTAGCCTGGCGCAGGCACAAGAAGAAAGAATGCACTGATACTTACAGAGCCACACGGCCATCATTTTTGACTACCGTCTCGAAAGCAATGTTGTCGAAGCCGTTGTCGGATCCCACAATCCACATCCGCGTCTCGAGCTCATCACCTGGATACACGACGCTCTTGAATCGAGCTCCGAAGGACTTGAACCGGGATGGATCAGACGCGCCGAGTTCTTGCAGAAGGCCATGCGCAGCAATGTTCCAGGTGCCTAGGCCTTGCATAATGGCACCTTTGAAGCCGGCGCCTTTGCCAAACGCATCGTCTGCGTGGAGAGGGTTGTAGTCACCGCATAGACGGTAGAGCAGGGCTGTCTCGGGGGTGGTCTGGAAAGTAGCCACTGCATCTGGCGTACGTTCCTGGGGCATAGTGATTAGTGGCTTTGCCGGACCGCGGGGACCACCATAGCCTCCTTGACCGATGCCAAAAGCCACCGACGACATACGGACGTAGACTGTATTTATTTTGACGTCGACCAGCTCTTGCTCTGCTTCCAGTATCATGTTTCCACCTTTGTCGTAGACACCAACCACTTTGTTGTGTATCTCGAGGTCGAGGCCATCTGAGCTGGTGGGCACTGGGTTGATGATCTCAATGCTGCGCTCTCCATCAACGGAGTGTTGGACGTCAAATGGCGGTGTGCCAGGGACATTAGCCGTGATCATTTTCTTGACGAAGTCGTAGACATCCTGGTCGGTCTGTTTGAAGGCGAGATTGATGGGGAACGTTGGGAATGCTGCAAATTTGGGGTGCAGCTCGTAGAGAAAGTGGATTTCGTCATGTCGAACGCCGATGGCATTCGCCTGGAGCATGAATCGTTAGTATGTGGTGTTTACTGACAGTGTATGGTCAAGACAAGGTTAGATTCCGTACAAAAAGCAGCACGTCTCGCCGATTGTAGCTGCACTTAATCGGCGGATATTGATATCCAACGGCCTTTCTGAAATCGACATTGTCGTACCGCCCAGAAGCATTTTTGACAGGTTTGTCGGTGGCCATCATTCAAAAAATATCATGTGTTTATTGATTGCCGAAGTGTGTAGAGTCTAGAGGGTAAACTTAGAATTGCGTTTTGATCCCAGAGAATATGCGAGATTCGTATGCCGGTGGTGACTAACAGACGATGTAGTGCTCGGGTGAGGAGTTCCTGGTGCTGCCTTAGCGGGGCTGAGGTACTCACGGCGGTCACAGTTGCAACGCAACTAATGAGGAAACATAGCTCACTTGTTAGGGATGTGATGCAGTAAAAAGTTGCATGCAAGGTGCTGTGGAATGTGCTGTGAAATACTTCTAACATTGACTATGTCTTCCGGCATCCTTTTTAGCTGCACTACAAGCGTGGATTTTGCTGCTGGATTCTTTCCTGGGCTTCTGTCCTGCGGGCGTCCTCTCGTTTTAACAACCCTACTGGAAGATCTACTAGACGTGCTCGAACAAATTCCCCAATGCTCTTACCAAGGCCATCGATGATACTGCTGCTGCTCACCCCTTCTTGCAACATGCCTCGAACCACAAAATGCACCGCCCATAGTTTGTGAAATTCGCAGCGGTCAATAATGTAGCTTTCAGACCAGTCGTCTCCCAGTAAGTGCTTGACACTTTCACTTGTCAGGAAGGCCCTCAGCCAGCCATAGGCTTCGGCGTCCCGCACCCAGAAGCCAATGCTTGCATTACCGCCTTTGTCACCACTGCGCGCAAACACAAGATCTCCGAGTGGGCGGCGGACCGTATTTAGTCGTGGAACCGACTCCACAACAGGCTGTGCCGACGAAGCGTTCGACGGAGCTGCCGCGCACAAGTGATCTGCCCGAGGAGGCACTAGGAAACGAAGCCTTCCTTGGGACTGCAACATATGAACATGCAGAGGAACCAGAGATTGGCTGACAAGAACTGGAAAGTAGCGCACAAATGGCTTCGGCTCCATCGTGCGCCAGTCCATGGATGTATGCATCCCACAGTAACCCTGCATGCCGTTGTAAAAGATGGCGCGCCTCAGTTGCACCATGGCCTCCTTCTTCAGAGACTGCGCAAATATCCGGATGGTGACCGTGCACTTGGCTTGAGACGTGGGGTCTGCCATCGGTGGTGAGCCGTAGCGGTCGATACTGAAAGTAGTAAAGTCGGCCATGTTGACGCGCTGAAGGACCCCGGTTCGCATCTGGTGAAACTTTGCCTCCGTGTCCAGTCCGGCACAAAAGGCCGATATCTCGGCCTGCCAGCCTCCAAGGAGACAGACTGCCAATTTTGTCGTCAGCGGTGGCGGCGATCCCTGCACCCCAGAAACAAGAACCCGGTTCTTGCCAGCGTCCGAAAGAGTGACCGAATCGAGGTGAGCCGTTACATCCGGGTTTAGATAGCGGTGACCTTGAATCTCATACAGCAACTGAGCCTTGCAAGTGTCGACAGTGACGGCGCCGTTGGTGCCCTCGGGCTTTGTGATGATACAGCTTCCACCCGCTGCTATCTCGGCGATGGGATAGCCTAGATTGTAGATATTCTCGATCTCAGAAATGCCACAGTAGTTTCCACCAGTCACATATGGCCCACACTCAATCAAGTGTCCGGCCACAAGGCTGCCAGCCAACGCATTGTAGTTTTTGGGTTTCCAGCCATGCCACCACGAAGCCAAGCCCATGACCGGACTGGCATCACAGCAGCGACCGCAGATAATAATATCAGCTCCCTGCTCGAGCGCACAAACAATGCCGGCCTGGCCAGTGTAGGCATTTGCTGTAAGCAAAGAACTAATCTCTGCCTCCGTGAGGGTGACTCCAGGTAGATCGAGATGCTTCAATCCTTCTTCAAGCTGACCCTTTCGCACTTTCTCAGTCAAATTGTCTCCTGTGACCCATGCAATTTTGACACTGGCGATGCCAAGACTTTTGAAGTACTTGTCTGTCGCTTCGGCTAGCCCTTGTGGATTCAGAGCACCCCCATCATGGACGATTTTGATCTTCTTCTGGGCAACAAGTCGAGCAGCTTCGCCGCTTTCCCATGCTAATTGCTCTAAAAAGTTGGGCTCGTAGCCTTTGTCTGGCATGGTTTGCAAATCGATGGCGCGCCAGGCAATATTGAACTCGGCTAAGTAATCAGCTGTGATGGCATCCACGTTGCCATTTTTGGCCAACTCGTAGATCTGATTGATTCCATCACCTATGGCACCAGAGCAGTTGCCAATTCGGATGGGTCGTTTCGACATTTTCTGTTATACAGTGAGCGATAATCTCATGAAGTTGAGCTTTGAAGTGGCGATGTTGGCATTAGTAGACTATGTCATAAAGCAAGTATGACTCTTGACTATGTCTCGTACTGAATGCTCTATCGCGCTGATAATTCGCTTACAATGACTCGAATACAGCGTACACATTGGAGATTGTATTGGGAGTGGTCCTTGGATCACGTCAGCAATAGTGTGGATTTAGACTCGGCAAAACCCAATGCGGGGTCTGGGGAAGCTTTTCCTGCCATTTTCTCATGCACCTATGGACTGCAGCTTGCATCTACTAATGATTCATTCAGAAGGATAGCATCGTTATTTATTCTATGGCCCCTCAGTCTCAATTAGGATGCGGAGAAATGATGATTCAAATTTTATGCCATGGCCTTGCTTACGAAATGTGTACTGGGAAAATGCATCTACAACAAGAAGCGCCTGGAATTGAGAGGAAGAATGAGATAGAGGGTTTGGGCATCAAACTCATCTTTCACTAACTCTGTGCCACCTTATACTTGCTGATCTTTGATTATTCAGTTTGTTGGGGCGTAAAGCCTCTTCGTTGCCGCTTCTTCATAATGAAGATCTACTCTTCTAGCTGGATATCCATTCCCAAAGACCAGAATTTGACCGAGCTGCTACACACAACCGCTATCCCACTACCTGATTCACATCTTGTGACTAAAGACAATCTCACCAACCGCAGCCTCACCATTGGGCAGCTTCGAGACAGAGCGGGGCGCATTGCAAAAGGCCTTCAGGATGGACTGAGTCCCACGGACCAGGCACGATGGGCTATTGTGTTACCCAACAGTGTCGACTTTGTTGAAATCGTCCATGCTATTTTATGGACTGGTGGCGTTGTTTGTCCCATTAACTGGTCTCTGAAGGCCACGGAAATTGGTCACGGCCTTGCGGTGTCAAGACCACATTACATTGTGGCCTACGGACAGATCGTACCGGCTATTGAAGAAGCCATCCGGGTAGCTGAGAAGGATCTGGCTGATGAAGGTGTCGACTGGGGAAGACCGACAGTGTTGACAATTGTGTCACGGGCACCTGGTTTGCAGCACATTGGAGACGATTTTGTTGCAGCAACACGGCTTCCAATTCCTCATTATGAGGATACGTCGACACGCCTAGCCACTATCCATCTTTCGTCTGGCACAACAGGAAAGCCTAAAGGCGTCGAGCTCACGCATTACAATTTCGTGGCCAATGTACACCAACTGTACGCTCATGACAGCAAGCAGTTTCATCCAGCCACCAAATCGGTCACAATCACACCCATGGCTCATATTGGCATGTTCACAATGCCCCTGTTCAATGCTCCTTACATGGGCCTCTTCCACCACGCCATGCCGTCATACAGTCTCGACCTGTTCGCTGAACTGGCTGGCTCCATGCAAGCGACTACGTTTCAGGGACCACCAAGTGTTGTTCTTCAGCTGGCAAACACGGATGTTGCTACCCGTTTCGACTTCACACGCGCTGAGGTAATAACTGTCGGCGGTGCACCATTCAAGCCGGACGTGCTTGCACCTCTGCTAGCTAAAGCACCATGGAGATTAATGCAGGTGTATGGCATGACTGAAGCCGCTGGTTATGTGGCCTTTCAGCGTGTGACAGAGGTCCCGGAAGATGGCATTGTTGGACAGCTTTTGCCCAACATCGAGGGCTGTCTCAAGAAAGAGGGCACTTCTGAGGACGTGGCTGAAGGGGAGGCCGGCGAGCTATGGCTGCGTGGCCCTAACCTGAGTCGCGGATATGTCTTCAATCCGGCTGCCAACCGCACGGCATTTCCACAACCCGGCTGGTACAACACTGGGGATGTCTGCCGCATCGACGACCGAGGCCGCATTAGCATTGTCGGCCGAACCAAGGAGCTGATCAAGTATAAAGGCTTTCAGGTGTCGCCAGCAGAGCTCGAATCCTACATTAACTCACACCCTCATGTAGCCGAGAGCGGTGTCGCAGGAACTTGGGATGAAAGCCAGCTGACGGAACTGCCGACAGCCTGGGTAGTCTTGAAGGATGTTGGGGATGGGCAGCTTCGAGATAGCTCGTCAGTAAAGAAACTGCTGCAAGACGTGCACCGCCATGTCGACGCACAGGTCAGCCGGTACAAGAAGTTACGCGGTGGAGTGTGGCTGATCCCAGCATTGCCCAAGAACCCAACAGGGAAAATCCTGCGCAAGCAGATGGCAGCAATGCGAGACGGGCCATCTTCTCTGGGCCTGCTGAGGTCGAAGCTGTAGACGAGTAGATAAACTGTGAATAAAAGCCCACTTATTGCATCCCATAGTCATTGCCTAAACTAAAGATGAGTAAATGCGTGAGATACGCTTCGTTTCACGCTTCTCAGACATCATCCATAGGCAAAGCGTTGGTGAGGCCAAGCAAGGTAGTGCCGCGTCAGCTCGGTAAACGATGCCCGGGATGCACCTGAGGTGGACACTATGTCCTAAATCCGCTGCTGTCGTAGTATTTAAAACCAGCGATCGCTGGCCCATTTCTGCTGATGCGTAGATGCTGTCAACACCAGTCCCTATATTCTTCTAAAAAAACTCCAAAGGGAATAACATTTCAGCGACGTTGCAAGATGACGAAAGTAACACTAGCAAACTTGCCGACAGTGGGTGGCAAGATTCGAGACGAGGTGAGAACGATCAATCTTGGCCCATGCTGTTCCTTTATTCACCAATCTTAGTACCTGGCTCGCTTCACAGCGGTGGCCGATTATGCCAAAGCTCACGAACCCGGCGTCCTCACGTACGCCGTCTGTCTGCCCCAGGATGAAGCAGACAACAAGACTATTTTCATGATTGAAGTGTATGTTGTTTTTCTATCTCTAGAGACGGGACAGATGGATCAAGCATTGCAGAACGGCATAGAACGCACCTAACCAATCTGGGAACAGTTACGCCGACCAAGATGCGTTGGATGCACACATGGCCACCAAAGGCGTACAGGAAATGATCCAGTGGATGGGCAGTGCCACTGTTTTTGAAGGAGCGCCAGGAGTGAGAACTATGGATGTGCCGGCCGAAGTAGGCATTTTTGTGCGCTCCGATGCATTGGACAAACTGGACAATCCCTACATCGTTGTAGGTGACATATCTTACAAAGACGGGCTCCGTGAGAAATCATGGCCGTACTGGGCAAAAGTGTCCGAAGCCAGCAAGGCTAGCGAGCCTGGAACTCTTGTCTACTCCGTCCTCCGTGACCCGTCTGATGGCGACAAGCTAGTCTCCGTCGAGGCTTACGAGAGCGAGGATTATCTGTGGACGGTCCACGCAAAGAGCACTGCTGTTCAGGACAATGTAACCTCCACGAAAGAGTGGCGGGCGGGGTTGAAGCACCAGAGGTTAAGATTGTACCACGGGTATTTGGGCAGGCCGTAGGTGGCTGGATGTATCCGAAAGGTCAAAGAATAACAACAGTGTGGGCTAGCTGTAGCAATCAGAATTTCACCACCGTCTGACTGCATGCGCAGCGCTGCTTATCACGCAATGTCACAACTACATAAATGAGTGTGACCACGCACGGCCGAAACAATGATGCCGGCACTTGTGCATTAAAGGCAGCCAATGCGCGCCAATCATTGCGTTCTTAAACCCATCATTTTCAGCCACATCGGAGCTCGATTGTCTTGTACCCTTGCCTTAACACGAAAATAATGAAACAGCTCTATACTGGCTGGCGAGCATACATCCTTGGTTGCGAGCCTCTCTAATCGAAAGTACGAATTGTGGTTCTAATTTCTTAACTACCTCTACTACGCGTCCCGTTCAACGTTTGCCTTTCTTTGCATGCTCCATCTTTCCATTTTCGGAATCCAAAGTGCCTCGTTGCTATTGCTCCACCACGAGTACCTAGCCCTACCAATCTTCCACCGCTTCGAGAAAGATAGGCACCAAAATGGCCGACCTCATTCAGCCCATTTCCAGCCCAAACACTCTTCTGGCCTTAGCTTATGTTGCCTCCGTCGCTGCTTGTCAAATTTCATTCACTGCGCCCAACCCCAGTAAAAAGGCACCCCCTGCTACTGGTGACACCATCCGTTTCGTGGCCCGCCAGCTGAATGTGCAGCTCATATTGGCCCCGTACCAGATTATTGCGCTGTGGATGGCCGTTTTGTCTTACACGTATCCTAACTTTCCGGCGTCTGCTATCGTCTATGGAGCTGACAACGGCATCAACCCTGCTCTTCTTACCTGGTCTCCGTCGACGATAATTCCACTTTCCATGATTTTTGCCGGCATGCCCGTGCGTCTTGCGGCATATGGACATCTCGGGGAGCGCTTCACATTCGGCTTGGCTGCCCCCAACAAGCTCATCACGACGGGGGTCTATCGCTATATGCAGCATCCCAGCTATACAGGTGCCGTGGGCGTTGCTTACGGTATTACAGGACTGCTTGGTCGGCCGGATGGTGCTCTCAGCTGTCTGATTCCGCCAGCCTGGCATTCGGTTGCCCCTGTGGTCTTCTCTATTTGTTTACTAGTTTGGGCCAGCTTGATGTTGTATGGGTTGACCAAACGCGTTCGGCAAGAGGAGCGCATGCTGCATGAAAGATTCGGGGTCGAGTGGGAAGTATGGCATGCGAAGACGGCACGGTTTATCCCGTGGGTTTTTTGAGAAAGCGGCCTTTATTCGGTGACATGTCAGGTCTCGTGAGTGGTATTTATTTGGAAGCATTTAGCAGCGCCCTATCAAAAGACAGTAGTTTTGATTCGCGGAAGCATTTGAGTGGATTCTTTGATTTTTCAATATCACATCTAACATCAACAGATACAAAAAAAACGTGTTTCTACACTTTGTGCCTTGTTCATAGTCTGATAACTCAACATTGGGCGTTCCTGATCAATGAGTGGTTTTCGTACGAGCAGTTCTGTCGAATGGCGGCGACCCACTAAACCGGGCCGCCAGTAGCCCCATAAGCTCCGATAACAGAAGGTAGATCATCGGTTTCCGGAATGACCGAGTCGCGCTAAATGGCCTCTCTCCATTTTCTGGGCCGAATCATCGTGGCCTCCCACATTGACACATCTCACGCCCCGTTACTGATTGTGGCCTACGAGTAAGAAGAACTCACAGCACTCTATCTACTCGACCGCTCGGGATTAGTAGCCACACATGTCCGACTCCAAGACCACGCTGCCTCTTTCGGTGGCCGTTTCAGAGCCGTTTCGGCCATCTCCGAGGCCGTCATGGAAGCTCAAGACGTTCCTTCTTGTAGCTCTCATATTGATGCTGAACAGCTATAACATGGCTTCCCTGGGGGCTCGGGCTATCTTGCGTTTGTTCTTGTGCTCGCAGCACTCTTCCGTGGCTCCGGAATTAGACACGCCGGTGCTTCCGCAATGCCCGGCCCAAGTCACCATTGCGCCATCGACGCGACCTGATATCACCAAGCACAATGTTGAAGAGCTCTTTCACTCGGCTGCATTCCTGAACTTGAGTATCAGCCGCCTGGCTGGTGCGATCCAGGTTCCAACTGAGGACTTTGAAGACATGGGTCTGCTGGGCGAAGACCCGCGTTGGGACGTATTTTACGCAATGCAGCATTACCTTGAGAAGGCTTTCCCGCTGATGTATGTTTTACGTTATTTATGGCCCTCATGGACCCGTGGAGAACTCACGCTAACATCCTTCAAGGCATGAAAAGCTGGAATACGAGATCATCAACGAGCATAACCTACTCTATACATGGAAGGGCCGCAATGACACTCTCAAGCCGGTTCTGCTCATGGCTCATCAAGATGTAAGAGATAAATATTCCGAGTGCTTAATATCCGGCTGACTTATATTTGTAGACGGTTCCAGTTGCTGAAGACACACTAGCTGAATGGCATTATCCCCCATTCTCTGGGCACTTCGACGGCAAGTATATATACGGACGTGGCAGCAGTGATTGCAAAAACAATGCTGTTGCTATCATGGCATCGATAACAGCTCTCCTAGAGCAGGAATTTGTGCCAGAGCGCACCATTATCTTTGCTCTAGGCTATGATGAGGAAGCCGGTAAACACAGATATGGCGCTGCCAAGATCGCAGACCACCTTCGGACCGTATGGGGTCCAGATGCCTTCTCCATCATCGTGGATGAAGGCGCCATTGGTATTATCAAGCAGTTCGGACGCACATTTGCCGTTCCACAATCTAGCGAGAAGGGCTACCTCGACTTGCGCCTTCAAGTCCACATCCAGGGCGGTCACAGTAGCATCCCCCCCGCACACACCTCTATTGGCATCTTGGCGGCTGCTGTCACGCAGCTCGAAAATACCGCTGCCTCCAACTTCCCCCTGCAGATTCTTCCCAGCAACCCGGTCTACACGCTGCTGCGTTGCGCCGCAGACGACAATGCTACTATTGAAATGCCGGCCCGGCTTCGAGATGCTTTGCTGGACCCCGATGTTAGCAAGGGCCTTTCCAAGGCCGTTGAAGTTCTTGCGCTGGACCCGCTATCCGCCAGTCTTTTGCACACTACACAGGCTGTCACAATTTTCCGTGCTGGCGACAAAGCGAACTCCTTGCCAGCCTACGCTAACGCATTGGTCAATTACCGCATGGCCAGCACCGAGACGCTTGCCGAACTGCGGGCCAAGTTAGTTGAGACTGTGCGGCCGGTAGCGGAAAACTTCGGGCTGAACTTCACGTATGGCTTTGATCCAGTGGATGGGGAGCCTGAAGCGGTTCCAGAAAACACGCTTCATCTGTCTTGGGACCACGTTGGCCTCGAACCTTCGCCAGTGTCATCTACATCATCCCCCAGTTGGACATACTTCACTGGTGTGATCAAACATGTTTTTGATGAACCAGGTTTCGGAAACGATGTAATCGTGGCACCTTCATATGCAGGAGGTAACACGGATACACGCTTTTTTTGGAACCTAAGCTCGCAGATTTATCGTTTCGGGCCCCTCCGTTCCTGGCACGACGACGGTTGGAACAACATCCACGACGTCAATGAGCGAGTAAGTCTTTGGTTTTCTGCGTTTGCGTTGTATACAATTAACTAACCGTGGGGTTTTTGTGCTTAGATTGCTCTCGATGCCCACCTAGAATCGATTATCTTCTTCCACGAGTTCATTCGTGTCTTTGACGAAGCGTCCATTCCTTAGATTTATCCCATCATCTCGAAATATGAGGGAGCCGTGAGACTTGTTATATATTACAAAATCTTGTACCACTACATCGTATTAAGTCACAACCATTGCCTTTATATGGAATGCGATGAAGAAACGTGTGGTGGAAGTAGTTGTTTTCACAATAAATTGTTGTATTTGAATCGCCATTTGATGTTCCCGAAATTATGCCACCCGACCTCGACCACACCAGTTAACAACTTTTTTGCCTCTTCCTACCTTTGTTAGTGCAGCCTTCGGTATTTAGAAAATTGTGCAGTTCTATCTAAAAACGGTGTGCCGGCCTTGGCCTCGAACAAATTATCCAGCGAAATTATGGGTACTAGCAGATCGTTGATGATGCCGATTTGAACGCTGCAGCGGGAAATTTTACGCGGCTACTTTCGAAGCCTGTGACTGGTCACTCGGTGCGCGGGAGCCTGAATTCTATCAATGGCAACAGAAACAAAGAATTTATAAGAGCATCATCCGGAATTTTAAAGACGTCGATGCTCGCTCGATTCATTTTTATTTCCACCCCAAACCGATATGCATGCAACAAGAGAAAAAGTTGTGCTACTGCCCTCGTCATATGCACACATTAGTATCTCAGATGAAATGTCTTCCACAAAAGGCGGGACTATACATATTCCAACTAGCTCTTGTCTCGTGCGGAGCTTCGTCCAGACCCTTTTGCGAGATCCGGACTGGCATGCGTGGTATTCGACCCTCGTCTCGTGGGCTATTTCATATGCATACTGTTTTCTTATGCTCCCAGATGATGTCTTAGGTAAGTGTGGAGACCAGGAAGCAATATATTAGTTTAACAGAGAGATTCGCCGATTTGAGGGTGGTTTGGATCGGACCACATGTACTAAGCGAGTGGGTAGAGTTGACAGGGCAAATTCGCAACACAATACTGTAACCTATCAAGCATGATTAAGGCGCAGTCTCAATATTTTATTGTGGCACTTTCGTCAATCACTCAGTGTCGGGCTCTACGTCGAGTGGTGTGACGACATTAAAGATGCTTTACGTTGTAGTAAACTAGGAAGATTTAAGTAATGAAGGAGAAAGCAAAGGGTTTGATAGTTATGTATATGTAAAATAAAGGGAGGATAAATAAGGACACTGTCGAAAGCAAGAACTCTTATAAATCATCAACTATATAATATTGTCCTGACTTTGATCTTGACTTATAACATACATATACATTTTTTATAAGATGATACATATTCCTTAACCCTTACCATATAACACTAGTTTGTTTGTCAAGGTCAAGTCCTTCTTCGAAATGCAGGCGTTTAATCTCACTTCTGGAGAATGGGCATAGCTTGATAGTAGAGGTAGTATGAGGGAGGTTATCCTACGCCTGGGCCTAAACACTGAACTTGGGGCACTAGCTCTGCAGGTTTCTAGGTCAGAAAAGAGCCAAGTCACTCTCGAGGTGAAGTGGACTGATTACTCGACTAGAAAATAACTTGCTCACTTCGTAGACTAGCCAGCGCCGTTTGCTTATCTCATGTGGCTACGAGAAACACATATTTCCATACAAATTGATTTAGGTCCGAGCGTACTGAAAGACACTGATGCAGTCGAGCTTTCTGGATCGGATGGGATTGTGTGGGAAGATATTGTGACGGTTTCATCGAATTAGTCTCCGAAGGGTACTTGACTAGAGCCAGTTTATAAATGGTAAGCTAAAGGTTGCTGGCTTTCTAGACAGAAAGGTTCCTGCGAGAGTTTTGGGTGAATCGAAGGTGCAAAACGCTGAAACAAGACGACGTGGTGGATGCAACATGCAGGGGACAATTCATCATATATGTAATAGATAATCAATCCTAAAACTATATGTAGCTGTGCCCACGCTACCATTTAGGCAGCTCCTCTTTGACAACGAATTCCCGTGTCTTTGGGTTAACAAAAGCTGTGCTTACTTGTCCTCCCCATTCCGTGTTGAATTTATTTCGTAAAAACTCCCTACCCTTTTTCCCATTATCTTTGGCTTCTTTAATCGTGAACATCCACCAGCCGGTAAATGGGCGAAGAGTGTTGAGTGACGAATTAGTAGCTGTCGAGCTTTCCTCGGTATTTGTAGTACCATCCGCTAAGTCGTCGCCGGCAGTGGCCTCGAATCCAACAAAACCACCAACCAGTTTCGAATCAACAACGTCGTCCTCGGGCGTTATATACGTTACCGGAACTGAGACAAACCCGAAAGGAACCTTGTTGTAGTCAACACGGCTGAAAGAGCCTTCCATCCCTACCCTACTCAAGAGCTTGCCGTTTTCATCCCAGGAGCAGAAGGCAATCACCCAACCAGTGAAATAGTCCATTCCACTTCCTTTGGTGCGGCTGACCGCGGTTCTCTAGAAATTGATGACACCGGGGTCGCGAGGGTTTGTGAATAAGGCGACCATATTGCGTAAAACCGGTCGCAGTGCATGGGCAAAAGCAGTTGGCTCCTTTCCATATTGGGTGAGCTTCTCAATGCGCTGTAAAATCTCTTCCCAATCACCCTTCTCGCCGAGAAGAGTGACAGTCGGGATGCCGCAACGCGCAGCATCGAAAACGTAGTCAAAATACCTTTGCAAGGTTCCCATCATAATGATAGCAGCGATGACCCCATTATCAACAGTGGTAGTGGTAAAGGAAGGGAGAATCCATGTGCGCAATTCAGGATCGACAATATTCTCGTCTATGAGCTTGGTCATGTTTCTGCACATTTCGGCCATATCGGGTTGGTCTGGATCTTTGACGATGAGACCTTTCTTGCCTCTGTGGGCGACGAATGACAAGCGCAGCTGTTTGGAATGTGCATTGACGTAGAAGCTGAACTGGACCAGAATGGCGAACCAAATATCCTCGGGACGGAGAACCAGATGATGATGGTACGAGTAGGCTTCCCACACGGCGCGAGCGAGCCCATGGTCCTTGACTTCGATATGTCTTTCGCTCAATAGGGCGTCTGTGACAGATGTTTAGGGGCCGATTTTCGTTTGCAGGATCGGTCCAACATCATTGATGTTTTTGCGCACCAGATTTTCGAGAACATTTTGAGTTGTTGCAGCAGCAGGCGGCTGGTGGGAGCTGCCTGCTTTGAAGTGCAGGGGGCTGAAAGCCACAGCTGGATGGTCAACAACGTTGATGGTTATGGGCATTGTGATGTATCTTGTGAGTCATATTTCAAATGAATATTCCATGGAAGCAAAACGTTGAAGAGGAGGGGAACGTTCACTTATATTCGTGTGGAGAACTAGGCAGCCACAGGCAGCGATGTTGATTAATTCGCACCTCATGAAATCGCTGGTAAACGCACAGGCCATCATGTGTCAGCTAACGGTCCTAGAAGGTGACGCTGCGCCACTATAGGTTGACCTCGTAGGATTTATCCAACGTAATCTCGAGGCTTCTTTGGTTCCTAGATATCGGCATTTACAGGCTTGCCATGCGTGAGCTTATAG
This sequence comes from Graphilbum fragrans, assembly GCA_001513895.1. Classification (NCBI taxonomy): domain Eukaryota; kingdom Fungi; phylum Ascomycota; class Sordariomycetes; order Ophiostomatales; family Ophiostomataceae; genus Graphilbum; species Graphilbum fragrans. The sequence continues at coordinate 7,433 of LLKO01000039.1, read as the reverse complement.
CTCGTATTGCCTGAATGTAGCCTTCCGCCATCTTCTATCCACTGCGACCATGATCGGCGGTACTACAACAAGTCGGTCTCTGATTCTTCTTTCGTACACTAGAAGGAATTTCATGACTCGAGTGGGGTCTCGTAATCGTCACCTGTTTGGAACACTAATGGTTGCCTTTTCGTGCATAGTAGTACCAGTGTGATCCATTTCCGTGGGGGTTGAGCCAGCGGCTCATCTCTACCTGTGGAAGCTATTGGATTTGATTGCAACTATTGAAATCTAATGGCGCACTAATTTAGCCAGTGCTGAAATTTGTTGACGCGTTACTGAAGCCACAGCATCGGATCCTGATAGCGTTATAGGCCATCTACTAGATGCCCCGCGACCTATATTAAGGGGTTGTACAATGGCCAAGACCTTCTAGTCTTAAAGTTGCATCATCAATAAAGCTACGAACTGCAATTCCATTCAAAATATATAAGCATTCTATGTACATATGTTGTGTCGCCGGTATTCTCTCCGCCGGCGTAGCTGCCGATATGGTGAATGACCCACTAGTGATGCTACTTTTAGTACGGAGTACCTGGAGACCCCATGGGGTTATATGGGGTTGATGGAAGACATCGCTCTTCTCTCCGGGCAGCTAAGATCACATACTGTTGACTTCTAGCGTACAAATGCAAGATCCTGCCCACCAATGTTGAAAGAAGGCCACGACGTACGAATCGAAACCTTTCCGAAATATCGATCCTTGGAGGAGCTCATAGGTGATTTGAGAACCACCACATAGGCAGCATAGGACACCATGGATACCGACATTCAGCCAGCGAAAGTGTCGGCAGAGCATGCTGAGAAACAGAGACCTCTGCTTCCGGATGAGCTGCCTCTACCGGACGAAATCGCGGGTCTCAGTGATCGAGAGGTGAAGCAACTCGAGCAGAGTCTCACTCGGCGACTCGATATGACACTGATGCCGACAGTGTTCCTGTTGTTTTTGTTGAATATTCTGTTCGTGTTTGCCCTCACATAACCAATACAAGTTGTGGCACTTTAGGTTAACATTGGTAGGGACCGAAACAACATCGCCAGTGCCAAAATCTCCGGCTTGACGAAGACACTCAACCTCTCAAATTCTCAGTACAACACCTCCCTACTGATGTTTTATGTGGGCTGTGAGTAAATGGGCGGCAAAGTCAATTCCAGAAGCGGGCTACTTGCTGACAGTAATAGATTGTATTACGCAGGTTCCCTCCAATATGATTATTGGCAAAGTTCGACCGTCCTACTACATCTGCCTCCTGACATCGCTATGGGGTGTGCTCTCGATGAGCCAAGGATTTACACACAATTTTACCCAGCTGGCTGCTATTCGCTTTGTGCTTGGCCTTGTCGAAGGTGAGGGCCATTCATTGTGACCGTTGGCTGCGTACCAAGCTTGCTAACCAAATATAGCTCCATTCCTACCAGCTGTGTTTGTTTTGATGTCTTGCTGGTACACCCGTGCGGAACTGCCTCCACGGATCGCGATCCTGTATGGTGGAAACATGCTGTCAACTGCATTCTCTGGATTGATCGCAGCCGGAAGTATGCTCGACCCCTACATGCTAGCGAATGTGGTATCGTAAAACTAACAGAATGCAGTTACGTCAAGGATGAATGGAAAAGCGGGAAGGGCGTCCTGGGTAGGTAGCTCCCGTCCGCGTTCGGAGGCATCCAATCTAACCTATTGCTCTCTAGGAATGGCTGTTTATCATTGAGGGTGCCATGACAGTTGTCATTGCCTTTCTTCTACTCCCTCTTCTGACGGACTACCCGCTACAAAGCAAGCATACTTTCATATCCCGCGAGCACCAACTAATTGCAGTGCGTATACATGCCTTCGTTTACAGCGTCAGCATAGACTCTAACCGTCTTTAGGAATGGCGTATCCGCAAAGAGAATGCTGGTATTATCGACGAGGACCCAGAGTCGATTTGGTGGGGCCTAAAGCAGGCTCTGATTGACCCGAAGCTGTACTTGTTTATCGTGCTGCAGATGGCGTTGATCACAGCGCAGTCCTTCAACAACTTCTTCCCGTCTATTGTGGGAACGCTGGGATATGGAACCACCGTGACTCTTCTTCTGACGTCACCGCCGTACTTCTTCGCTTTCATCGTGTCGCTTTGCGTGTCTTTCCATGCGGCACATCACCAAGAGCGTGGCTGGCATATTGCCATCTCTATGGCGTTTGCTTTTCTGGGAAATATATTGGTAATTACTTCTAGGCGCCCTCTTCTTTTAGATTACTTCTAACCGGATGCCAGGCTATGTTTATCCCGACGACTGGTGGACGATACTTCTCCATGTTCTTGATGACAGCCGGTTCCTATGCCCCATACAATTTGACCGTTAGCTGGCTGAGTGCATCGCTGCCTCGTCCACGAGCGAAGCGTGCCGCAGCACTGGCCATTGTGAACTTTATGGCGGCCGGTGTTGCTCACTTCTACACCAGCTACATGTTTCCGGATAGCCAGAAACCGCGGTATTACGCTGGCGGCGCTATCATGTCGGGAGCTTGCGTTGTCTGTGCAGGCGTTGCTCTAGCCATCAAGTACTACCTCAAGAAGCAGAACTTGAAGCTAGAGGAGGCAGAAGCACGGGGAGTCATTAGCCATTCGCAGATTGCCGGTTCGAGAGCTGGACATGGTGGTGAAGGCGTAGTCACTTTCCGTTATGTACACTGATTTGATTTCAACTGAGCAGGACAAGACGAGGCACCCAGAAATAGCACTAGTATAGCGATCACAGTATTCTCTTTATAAGGTACAAGGCAGAGAATTTCTGTGTTTTTGGCTTCATCTGTTATCCGGATATGCCTCACGTCGTAATCGCAGCGTCTTATTCACCCACGCACGAGGTAGGATGGCGGGATGCTTCATATACGCATCCTACGGTGGCTAGAAGGCCTTCTCATACACATAAAACTTGGGTTCGAGATAGCTCATGGGCCTGATTTAGTCCCGGGATCCGAGAAAGAAGGCGCCGGACGATATGAGCATGTGAGCATTCTAGGAATTCCAAAGCCGATGTGAGGTGGACTTATCGGCCACAAATGGCCCGAGACCCACTATCGGCTTCAGCAGCAATTGCCGACGTGAAGATGACCGCGACAGAGGTGCGACTAGCCGTAGGAGAGGGGTCGCGGTTTGTGGCCGTCGTGCTGCGCAGCTGGCTGACGGGTTTTTTGGCCGGTTTTTTGTTTGGCTGCCCTGAACCCCAAAAGCTGCCCTGCCGGCGCCGTATTGTATACGGACATGGAAATTCGGTTCGCGGCGATTGGCTGACTTCGGCGATCGAGCCGTACTTGCCTTAACCGTCGACAGTGGGGTTTTGGCTCGCACGCCGCATCGCCGCTTCCCCTGACGGGGCACATCCCACCAAATACCCCGCCTCTGGCCACTCCGGCATCGCTATAGCCCACCCAAGCTGTGGGGGTTCCAGGGCAAAAAGTCTGCTAGAGGCAATACCGGCGGCAATGACTTGCTGCAAAAACTGGCAGCGCTCGAGATTGCGCCGTCTATAGCCCTTAGCGCTCGCTTAGTTTGGTGTCTTGTGTCCTGTGTGCGAGCTGGTGCTGCCGACTGCTCCTTCCCTTTATACGTAGCTGCCGCGCTGTTTGTTTCCCACCTGCTCCCATGACATTATTTGCCATCAAACCCACGAGCTTCATCAAGCTTTTGCGAACTTTTGCGACAGCGACACGCACAACACGCGCAACACCCACGGCAGCAAGACTGTTTTCTACATCTAGACCACTGTACACATTGACATCCACGTCCAAATCCGCCGCCAACATGAAGCTGCTGTATCCCACTTCGCTCAAGCTGGACGTCCAGAGCCTCGAGGGCTTCTCGACCACTCTAGTGCCTTACAGCGTCACGGAACCCATCCCAGAGGAGCACGTGGACGCCGACGTGCTGGTAACGTGGACCAACACGGCCGCCAACCTTGCGGACGCGGCCAAGCGGCTGACGAAGGTGCGCTGGATCCAGTCGCTGGCGGCCGGCCCGAATGACGTGCTCAATGCCGGTTTCGACACGAACAAGGTGCTGGTGACGACGGGATCGGGCCTGCACGATCACACGGTAGCCGAGCACACGCTGGGCCTGCTGCTGAACGCCGCGCGCCGCTTCTACGAGATGCGCGACTACCAGCTGCAGGGCAAGTGGCCAGGCCACCTCGGCGGTGCTCAGCCCGACCGGCCGACCGGCGCCTTTACGACGCTCCGGGATGCGCGCGTGCTGGTCTGGGGCTTCGGCAACATTGCCAAGGCGCTGGTGCCGAGCCTGACGCTGCTGGGAGCCAAGGTGCGGGGAGTGGCGCGCAGTGCGGGCGTGCGCAACGGATACGAGATTGCCAGCGAGGCCGACCTGCCGGCACTTCTGGCCGAGACCGACGTGCTGGTCATGATTCTGCCGGGTTCCGCGAGCACCAAGCACGCCCTCAACGCCGAGCGCATCAAGCAGCTGCCGCGCCACGCCTGGATCGTCAATGTCGGCCGTGGCATGTCCATCGACGAAGAGGCGCTAGCCAATGCGCTGGACGAGGGCCGTCTCGGTGGTGCTGCTCTCGACGTCTTTGACGTCGAGCCGCTGCCCGAGAGCAGCCGTCTGTGGAAGACGCCCAACCTCGTTGTGTCGCCCCATGCGGCCGGCGGACGACCGCAGGGCGCGGAGGCGCTCATCACCGACAACCTGCGGCGGTTCATCGCCGGCCAGTCGCTGAGAAATACCATATAAATAGAGCTGGGGGGCGAAGGGCAAGATACTTAGAGACAGGCTATAGAAGGACACAACGGAACAGCGAGGCCGCAAGATGGACGGCTTGTGGGCTTGTATTCTCTTGGTTCTCGGTTACATACGGTCATGAATGCATTATGCTTGCAAGATAAATCCTCCTAAGCACACCCACGCTAGCAAGAACATTGTATTGAGTCTTGTGCTGCGTTTGCCGCTGTGTTTTGTTGCACTCGGAGTGGTTGTGGCTGTTCCCGTTCCGGAGCATGCGGACACTGTAGTGAGAGCTGGTTGTGGCGACGACTCAAGCCAGTTTGCTGGCACGTCCATGCCACTGCCGCATTGGTTCGCACAAGCAGCGATTGTAGCGCTATGGTTGGCGGCGGCATCTGAGTTGCCAAAGAACCGTGCAAAGCAGTCTCGGACACAGGCAAGATTGACACAGGGTACGTATTCTGCTGGTGCATAGACAGTCTGGAATAGTTGCTGGCGAGCTACCGTCCTTCTCAAATCGAAAATGTTGGACGAGGGAAGCGAGCTGCCGTAAATAGATCCGTCTGCTTGTAGAATCTGCACATGCAGAGCATACCTGTCGCCGGATGGTCCAGTGGTGTTTGGAACAGAGAACGGGAGCATTACATTGTCGAACGCGACGTTGTCTGTGTTGATGGCGATGCCAGAGACGTTACAGATGGGAAGTACCTGTGTCAGCCAGCCTGACTCGTCAGCAAAATGCATAGACAGGTCCCAATAAAGAGGTTGAAAATACAAGCTCACATTCAGAGGCTGTTGCATTAGGCTGCAAACCGATCGACGAATTGCCAACGGCTAGGAACAGTTCCAAAGCTCGCACATCGCCCGCGTCACCCCCAAAATAGCTTCCGCCGGCCGTAGCTGTCGCTGTGATGCCAGCTTGCACGGTAGTGGGCACGTTGAGGAAGCCACTTGACGTGCTCGCTGTCCATGCATAAGCTATCCATACGCTTAGGCAGAGGAGCACTGAAGTCATATTTCTGTGGCGGCGGGATGACGCGCACGCATATCCAGAATTGTGACCGCTATTTGTGGTTGGCAAAAAGTCAGCCCGTCAGGCATATTCATATCTGACGACGGCGGGCTTCGCTAATGTGCCGTTCCCGAGATAAGGTTGCACTAATATAACTACCCCTGAATCTATGTACGTCGTAGGCCGTTGACATTACTAGCGCAAATTGACGTCCTCCTCCTCCTCCCCTTGCTTAGTTGTATCGTCTCACCGTGACATTCGGGATCATCGGGCGCCTTGGTCATTTTCGACCACATTAAGGCGTCAAAGAACCACTAGGGAATGGCAGTCATAGTTTGCGAGAACACGGCAGAGGCAAAGCACTCAGGCCGCACAAGATTCTCCTAGGACTGAATCTACAGTCGTTTTAATGCCAAAAAATGGCGATGTACCATAACCCCTCCACTAGCAAATATTCTCTGTGCGTCAAGATGGTGGCCGAACATCTCGTATGACTGTGCTGACAGATTTGCCAGATCCCCGTTCCACTTATTTCTCGCGGCTAGGCTCCGCCAGGATATCAAAGTGTAAAGAGACAAGGGCCCGGACTCTGAAATGACGTATTGGGCTCTCGGCCCTCTCCATCCAGAACTCGGCACGCCGCAGTGACTCCTACAAGTTGGGGAGAAATTGCAATACTAGCAAACATTTTAGGCTTATATCCATATCAATTAATGCGTAGGCGTGTTTGAAGAGTTGACAATCGGCACCATGCGTCGAGATATGGAAGAAAGTAAACTCTAGGTGCTCAACAACATACAGCTAAACACCTTGCCTCTCTGTAGCCAAGAAAAATGATGTGATAATGGCGCCGCAATTTGTGGTGAAGCTTGAGCAAATGCACTCAAGATCCCACGGTGCTTAGCCTGGCGGCTTCACAGGCACTCTGCTCCTTCCAAACTAGACATCTTTGAAGCCTGGTATTGAGCCCATCTTTTTGCATAGCTGGTTATAAGCGCCCATTTCCTGTGTCAAATTTTGGGCCCCAAGGTGCATCCAGGCCACATCCACCACGTGGTATCGGTGTAATGGACCCAGCCTACTCGTCCATTGCGGTATCACGGGCAGCGTAATCAATACAGCGGCTCAAGTATTCGGCCCCGTATCCCAGCTCCAGACATATTCAAAAGACTACTCAGCGCATCCCGTCCAGCGCCTCGATACTCGTAGCGGTCCCCTCACGTACGTCACCATCCAATGCCCCGTATATAAGGGCCACCCTGTTCCCTAATCAATAATAGGCTAACGTAGCTGATAAGCGAGTCGCGCAGACAAGCGAGTCGCGCACTTTCTTACCAACCACGCACCACCCAACTTCAACACTACTTCTCTCCACAGCGAAGTATGGACTCTACTTCTAAAGAAAGCCGCGTATTGTTAGTTCTTGAAGCTATCCGAAATGACGAAGAGCTAAGCATTCGACAAGCTGCAAGGATCTACAGCGCACCTGAAACAACCGTTCGCGACAGAATGAACGGCCGACGCGCTCGACAAGACACCCGCGCCAACTCTTCGAAATTGAAAGAGCTGGAAGAGAATGCTATTCTACAATATATTCTCGACCTGGATGCGCGAGGATTCCCGCCCAGGCTGGTGGACGTGGAAGATATGGCCAATGTTTT